>WOFM01000559.1:883011-927631 GCA_011428145.1 Ericerus pela | reverse complement strand
TCATGCTCATGAACTGAGCGTTATACTTTACGTCTTAATACATGAGGTACCTACATTTATAGTTTAACCCAATAAACAGGAAAATAATTGTAGGTACCTACTTCATTTTCTTACAGCTTATTTTTGAATGGGTATTTTTTTCTTTTTTCCAGATTTTCTTGCAAGAGTGAAATGAAGAATGAAAGTTGAACATAGGACTGCAAAAATATGACAAAACTGAATAAATAAAGAAACCCAACACTTTGAAAAATGAAGAAAAAATGTTTATTATGTTTCGACAATAAAATTTGAAGATGTAGATAAGTTAGCATAAGTGCGACTTTTGACCACTAAATCCGCCACCGCTGTTACATACAGTTCACCTGAGAGACACAAGAGAACAATGTTGAGATGCAAAATAATTATCAACAGCGAATATTATTACCTATTGAAAAGGAGGCCAAGTGTACACCCTTAATATTCTATAGGTCATATGTCATTGAAAAATAATTGAAAAAAAACTGTAATTATCATGGTGGCATAAGTGAACCCCCAACTACACAACAACATTAAAACAACTCATATGAGTAGGGCTGACTTCCTATACATTTTATCAAAAATGTCAAATGTATACTTTATGGAGACCTTTCCACCAAGTGTACGCATTATGCTGCCAAATGTGTGCACAATTAAGAACCTTAAAGAAAAATCTAGGTCGTCATTAGAAAATTAGAATTTTCAAAATCCAGACAATTAAAACTAAAATTATCAGCAAGTTATTAGGCCTTAGATCATAAATAATAATTTTGCTAAATTTGATAGCTTTTTATTGACCATTACCTACTTTAGAGCCCATAATTTAAACAAAAATTAATATACTAAAAGTAGCATACAGCTGATCCCCATAAAAATCAATACTTGTAGTTAGTGGATAATTAATGTTTGTACCAAATTTTGTGACAGTCAGACAAAAATTACAACTTCCACTGTGACAACAAGAAAATCTTATGTGTATTTTACACAGTGTTATTTGTGTGTACACTTGGAAGACTATTACATTTTGCTGTGGTATCTGACAGTGTGGTTACATATTTTTATAAACTGTAATATGCGATCATATAAATTTGAATTTTAATATTTAAAATGGAGGAAGACAAAAGTCCAGATAATCTAAAGTTCATAAGATTGATCAGACCCTAAAAGTCATATATAGAAAATTTAAAAAAATATGTATTTTATAGATTTAGAATTGTTTAAGAATTGATTGTAGTGGGTAGAAGCTTATAATTAGTGTGGTTTAAGGTCCAAGGGACCATATAAAGTTGGTTGGAGTCATACACCTGCTCTCACAGCCTTGTAACTCACAACTGACGTTGCCTCAACACCAATGTCTCCTCTTCCTAGAGGAAGTACTCTGGGGCATGGCCTGTGTGTGGGAGACTCGTGGGCAGAGCCACGACACTGGGGGCAGTGTGCGAGGGTAGTCTTCGGAGACTACCTTCTGAAGATCGACCAGAAATCTAAGAAAGATTTGACATGACAAGTACAAACAAAGTTTTTTATTTAATATAAAAATATAAAAGTACAAACTGTAGGAACAGAAATAAAAAATATTTAACAGAATTCATTAGTCTTCTGAGCAACTGCCGGATGTGGTAGAAGAGGAAGACACATGTTATAATTGGCCATAGATAACGGATTCTGTAAGGAAGAGTGGGAAATTAGCAAGTTGCAAAACATTGTCAATGTCTTAAAAAGAGTGCATGCGCTGTCACCAATTGCCCGTGATCCTTTATGAGGTACTTGACAACAAGAGTGGGTGCCAAAAAATCAAAAGTATGCCGTTTTTAGGAGCATAGTATTCAATTATGGCGCGCCCTAAAGACAGTAAAAATAAGGTTTTTTGAACCTTTCCTACATATGTCATGTCCAGGTATATCTTAGAAAGGAGAAGGAAAATTATTTCTAATTTTGAGGAACCTTCGATTGCAGCTCTAGCAGAGCCAAACATTTCAGTGGTCAAGAGGACTCTTTTTTACTAGAGAATTCAATTTTTGTGTGTCAGATGTTTCCATCATGCGATTTCTCGAGACCAGTGATTCTAGCGAGTTTGTATTCGCCAGGTTTAGATGTGTAATCTAAAACATGAAATATGTCATTGACCTGTGGTTGGTATGAAACCAAACAATATGCATTGGGTAAGGCAGACGGGGGTCTGTCTCAAAGATAAAGTAAATACTCTCTCTTCCAAGATAGCCAAAGTTTAATAATTTCCACATATCTAAGATCTGTTTAGCCGTAGGAGTTGATTCCAGTAAAGTCAGATCATCAGGTAAACTTAGTGTTCCTAAGTTCACATGTTGAAAATGTGCGGGTGTCATTGTATGTTGACCATTATCATCGGAAGATGGGCAAAGAGGTCTGGAATTAACCATGGTTTAAATGTCTTTCAAACTAGCCTGAAAAGTATGGATGAAAATGGAGTTGTGTCCATGAACTCGGTAAAACACTTGTTTTATAATTCCGATGATACGTTCATAAACTCCACCATACCAGGGGGCTTTTGCCGGGATGAAATGCCATTCGATACCTTTCGTATTGAGACTGTCCTTTATTTCTGAGGTTTCAGAAAAAGTTGTCCAGTAATTCGGTAGGTATACCAAAAGCAGCTGAAATTGTGCCTCATTATCTGACAGAATTGCTTTATGAGTGCCTTTGTCAGCAAAAAATGTCAGAAATGCTGTCCAAATTTCTGTCGTCATTAAAGACGAAATCAAAATTAGATAAACAGCCCTTGTTGATAGACAAGTGAAAATAAGAACCCATTTTTTATAAATGGTAGACGTTGGTGTCGCCAAACTGATTTTTCCTTTTTGGTAAGTATTTGTCGAATACAGGAAAAGGTCCAAAAATATCTACACCCGTATAAGAAAAGTGGTGGGTATATGGAATAAGTCTAAAATCTGTCAAGGACGAGTGAGTCGGTTGCTTAAAAGGTTTATTTTCAGATTTTTTTGCATAAAATGCAAGACTTTTTGAGAATTTGTGAAAGGACTTTTAAGGCCTTTGGTACAAAATAATGCCAACGGGAATCCGCAAGTTTTAACTTGCTACCCGTATGCACATTGGTAAGATGTGTATGCATTAGAATGAGTTCAGTCAGGTGAGACTTAGGATGCAACAATATGGGCGAAAGCATATCTTTTGCATAAGGTATTTCTGGAAGGTAGTTTCTAGTACACAAAATTCCAGAGGGATCCATACAAATATGAAATTTTCCATAGGAAACATATTTTGGAGGATTTTGCTTCAAAAGAATGTCAAATATTTTGGGGAAATATTTCTTTTGGTCGGCATATATGAATCAAAGCATTACAAAATGAAAGTTAAATTTCATTATTGCATATGGACTTAACAAACATTTCCGTCTGATCCTTCGATTGTTAAATCGACAAACTGCTTTCAGACATTGGTAAAATGTCCTAACAAGTTTTTTCAAAGAATTAAATCTTTCGATATTAATTTCAAATGGTGTATTTGAAGGAGGATGAATAAAGCTTGTAAAGGAGTTACGATATTTATCGGAATCCTCATTGCTTTTTGACAAGTCAATGGGTTGTGAAGATTGGACTATCTCTGTTTCCTCTTCCTGTACAGGATCGGGTTGAGAGTTATGCAATTGAACTTCACATTCAGAGTTATCTGAATTAAGGAAGAATTGAGGGATAAGTCTCTTTCGAGATTTTTCAATCCTTCTTTGTCTGGCTGGACGATGATTATCAATGGTGTCATCTGCTTCCACAGATATTGAGGATGATAATTTTGGTGAGATGCTCAAGGATTACCTTAAGGTACAAAATACTGGTTTAGAAATTTTTTCCTCAGTATGTTCTGGCAAAGACTCTATGATGTGTAAGTAAGTTTCTGGCCAGAAGGATGAATCTTGGTGGAACCAAGATGGACCAGTCAACCAAAGTGACTGCATGAGATTGTCTACAGTAGATCCTCTGGATCCAATATCTGCAGGATTTTCTATGGATGGTACGAAGCGATATTCAACAGATGGAATGGACTTTATTCCATTAATTCTGTTTGCTACAAATTGAGGTAAGATTTTACGCTTAAGTAACCATGTCAAGACACATTTACTGTCAGACCATAGAAAGGTACATGAATTTTGGAGATTCATCGGTTTACGTGTTGCACATAGACCTCTAGCACCAATTAAGGCGGCTATAAGTTCCAGTTTTGGAATAGTTATGGGTCTCATGGGAGTGACACAAGATTTACCCATAAGGAAACGTACAGAATAAGAATTTGAGTCCTTATTGTGAAAACGTACGTATATTACCATTGAAAATGCAACGTTAGATGCATCGGTAAACGCATGTAGTTGGCATTCATCAGGATTATAAGTCCCAATATACAATTGTCTGGGAAGACAATACCTAGTAGAATCCATAAGGTCATTAAGGATATTAGTGGCTACAGGCTGTAGTTTCTCTGGGATTGGCAGATCCCATTTCAATTCTTCAGACCAAAGTATTTTAATAAATGATCTGGAGGGTATGAAAGCTGGCGCAAACCAACCGAGAGGGTCATAAAATGAAGACATGACCTTCAAGAAAGATTGTTTTGTCCAACAGGCAGTTAGAGCTTGAGGTGTTGGAATATACATAACATTGTTATCCATATCCCAAACGAGTCCTATAACCTTTACAAGAGGCTTGTCCAATGCAAATTTAGGATCAAATTCTTTTCACATAAGTATACAGTTCGTTCCTCATAGTGCGAGTTGCATTGAAATGTCGTTGAGCAGTTTGTTCGATCTATGATATAGATCCTTTACCACTTGGAAAGTAGGTAAAGATGTTGCCAGATTGCCAACATAAAACTGTTGTAAGAATTTATCATGAAATTCCTTATCAACAAGTTGGAAATGATTTAGCAAAATCGCTGCTAAAAGAAATGGTGCCGTAATTATTCCAAACGGAACACGACAAAACCTAAATACTAATAGATTGGTCAAATCCATAGGTTTAGTAGGGTCTTTAATCCAGAAAAAACGAGTAACATCTCTGTCAGATGGATGTAGGCCTATCTGGTGAAAGGCTTTTTTAATATCTGCTACTATTCCGTAAGGGTCTTTACGAAAGCCTAGTAAAATCAATATTAAATCTGCTAAGATTATTTTCCCTTTGAACATACAATCATTGAGAGAATGATTAGACTTCTTGGTTTTTGCAGAACCATCGAAAACTACACGAAGTGGAGTACTTTTTGTAGGATCATATATACCTTTGTGGGGTAAGTAGTGCACTAGCTCAGCTGGAGTATCATGATCTATAGGTTCGATCATTTCCAAGTCTACCAAAGAGTGAAAATACTGGTTGTATAAATGAAAGAATTGGAGATTCGGTATCATTTTTGGTAGTTGCTGTGCTAGGCAGCGATATGCTAGACGATAATTGTCTAAAAGTGGCGGAGGGTGGAACCTATATAGCCATCGTATTTGATAACGATTATTTATAAGAGTAATATCCTTGTAAAACAGTCGAAGTGCTTCAGCTTCCACTTCTGCTTCAACTAAATTGTTAGTTTCAATACCTAGGGTATATAACTTCTAAAAATTTTCTACACTTTGTGGAGTGGTAAAAAAGATAGAAGTAAAAGCGTCACTTTCCACCAGAGGGTCGATAGAGCCTCCTAACATATGTCCAAAATCAGTACTGATTAATGTTAGAGTAGGGGAAAGTTGTCTGACATTTCTCACGAAGGACCACATAAAATCATTACCGATAAGTAAATGTATCGTATGTTCATGGTCAAACAGAGAATTCAATATGCGAATATTGAGGAAAAATAATTTTGAATTCCTTAAAATCTGGTTGAGATAAATTTTGTGCTATGTAGGGCACAGTGTTTGCCAAAATAAGAACTTTCGTTCCATCAGGTTTTTGGATCTGAAATTGGACTTTAAACGATCGAAAGGTATTCGATGTTGAGTTTGCAGCACCTTTAAAATGCAAAGTCTGATACTCATCAGACATATTTTCCTTAAGATAAGTATTTGCATACTCCTGGTATATGTAAGTTTCCTTACTACCAGAATCAAAAAATCCATTAATTTTAATAGAATCGGAAAATTCGGATACGTGAACATACGATTGAAACGTAAGAAAATGAGCAGAAGTATCATTATTGTTAAAAAATGAAAAAGACTCACTCATTATGGGTAATCCGTACTGCTGCTTGGCCTCTTCTTCTTCTACTCCTGATACTTTCGGTACCAGCAATGGATTGTTAGATCCATTTTCCAGCTGTGGAAATAAAGAAAGATCATTATTTATAGAATTATTATTTTCTATAAAAGATTCATGTTTCTGAAACACACTTTTTTCTGGCAAGTAGACCTTGTACTCTTCCAGAACTTCCTGCCATGCGTCGCATTTACCCCGAGTGATTGGGTATGGTGCATTGGGGCACAGGTTAGGATGATGTCCTCGTCCCAAACACTCGAACCATCTGAAGTGTTGTCATGGCAGCACTCTGCAGACATCTTCATTCTCATTATGCTTGTTAAAGCATCAAACGCAGAGATTCCTGCATTGGTAAAACTGTTTACATTTGTCCAACGTATTCACAGAACAGCGCAGGAAACTGTGATGTGGGCGATCACAGAAGATACAGTTACCTTTTGCGGTAACCTTTAGCACGCTGACAGGAATCAATTTACCTTTCGGTAATCTCAGGTAAACTGAGCCATCAGCACCTGTAACAACGGAAGAATTTGTTGTTGAGGATTTTGAAGACGATGTGTTAGCATCTAAAGATTTAAAACGTTTATTAGACGAGTTTGAATTAGGAGGATTAGATTTATCTTTTCCTCTCCTTTTGCCAGTATTTGTAATGGCAAAATTGCGTCTGCCTTTAGGCTGATTATTCCTATTTTTATTAGATGTATTGGTATTTCTATCAATGTTAGGCTTGTTAGGATTAGATGTTGAGTCTACTTTTTTAGGCACGGATGTACTAAGGTCATTAGTAAGTTCTCTGATTTTAATAAATTCACGAATTGCTTCAAACAAATGTTTGACATGCCTTTCGCCTGATCTAATATTATTTTGATAGGACCTGGGAGGAAATTTTTTAACTATTATATTAAAAAGTTGTTCCTTGTCTACAGTTTTGCAGACCATACGATAGCGATCTATCATAACAGACACTGAATGAAGTCCATCTAAAATAGATGTGAATTCATTGGTTGTCGTAGGAAAAGCTGTAAGTTGTTCCCACAATGCAGCACAAATTTTAGATTTGTCACCATATCTACTATGGAGAAATTTCAGACGTTGAACGTAACCAACGTCATGGAAGAAAAATGATTTATTTTTTCAGCGAGAAATTTAGGTAGTGCACCCTGCAATAAATTTATTTTTTGAGGTATCGCAATGTCGTTGCGTTTATTTACATAATTATTAAAGCCATTAATACATCCAGGATATCCCAAATTTTTTCCGTTCCATCTTTCTAGATAGAATTTGGGGGGCTTAAGGTTGGTGAAACCTTTCTCCAACAGATTTTCCGTTTGAGATTTCCAACATTTTGAATATAGCCAAAAGATTGTTTTTGATAATCATAAATGTTAGTTTCTGTGGAAGGAAGAATTGGTTCAGATAGTCTCAATAGTAGATTAGATTCCGTATTATTATCAATAATAGGCACAGGTGTGAACGAATGTTCTGAGGAATTAAGAGGTAACTCACCTCTGATTGTTTTAGAAGGGGTTGGGGCCTCTAGTTCCTCAGAATATCCATTCAAAATCTGGTCAAAAGTACGTTTTTTAGAAATTACTTCTTTCGATTTGCAACTGTTTCAGCTTGGCAGGCTGATCCGCTCCTTCATGTTCCATGTAGTCAGCATCTTTCGGATGGCTGGAATGACCACCTGAAGCTTCTGAAGTTTCCTTCAGATACAATCTTTCGAATTGTATGATGTTCATTTGGAACTTGTCGTAAATCGATGTTTCCACATCCTTGAGGGATTTCTCCCAGTGATGGTACAAGTTGAGGGATTTATTCAATTCCTCACGATTTTAAACAAGAGATTTAGTCAATTCCTTGGCCCAAGTTTCACATCAAAGTTTCTCTTTGGCCTCCTTCTTCCTCATATTTTCAAATTCCTGTTGAAACGAAGTCAAAGAGGGTGGTGTCAGCGTAGGTTCCAAAGCGCCAGGCGCATACTTTTTGAGTATTCTGGCCCTTTTTACCAAGAGATCTCTCTTGGTGTGGAGGGAAGCAACCAAAATTTTTTTATCCAGGTCTTTTGGCGGGACCTCCAAGTCTTGGAGACAAGAATCAATGGCCTCAATTTCTGACAATATTTTGTCATAATTCTCACCTTGAATGTAAGGTGTGTCCAACAACTGTTCAAGTTGTTGCGCATACGACTGGCAGTCATCTACAATTGCCATGAACTCGTAGGCGTCATCAGATATGTCTGAATCCGAAGACGTCGACATAAATGAAATCATCTTACGAGGAGCTGGTTTATTGACAGTGGCATCGGCTCTCTTACGCTGCTCTTCGTCAGCAGCTTTTTTCTTTTTGGCTTCATTAGCCAAACGAAGCTTTTCAGCTTCTTTCTCTAATCAAATTTTATCTTGGGCAAGAGCTTTTTGGAGCTTCTTGGCTTCTTCACCCTTTTGGGCTTTGTCGAGATCCATGGCCTTTTGGGCCTTCTCCAAATCAGTAACCTTTCAGGCTTTATCCAAATCCACAGCCTTTCGGGATTTTTCAGCGTCAGCAGCCTTTTTTGCTTTCTCAGCATCAGCTGCTTTTTTGGCCTCTTTGGCTTTTTCAGCCTCTTTTTTCTTGGCCATATTGTTGCAAATTTTTTCTTCATGTTCTTTGAACATGCGCAGCTGTTCATCGTCAGCAGCCTTTTCTTTAGCTTGTTCAGATAATCTGGCAGCTTCTTGCTGTTGTTGTTGTTGTTGTTGGATCTCACAATCCACTTCCTCATGCCATGGGACATTATTGGGATCGAGGAGGGAATCCTCTTCACGAGCGTCAGCTGGTGATTGTTGTTGCTGATTTTTGTCAGCCATTTCAATTCTGTTGACAGACAGACATACAAAACAAAATTTGTATAGAAATGCAAAATTACGTTTGGAAAATTCAAAAAAATTAGTGTATTAGGATATATTATGCATTAACATAGTGACCTAATTACGAATACGTGTCAATAACACGAACTTCAACACACTAGGGAAGTACGAACATAAAATGTACGTTAAAAATTATGCGATTGCATACTCTGAAGGTTTAGGCAGAAAAATATTTTTCGCACCTATATACAGAATATAAAATTGCGTACTCTACCATGTATTTTAGGGTTATATCTGTGAGGATATAAATATTTTTGAAAATATTTCTAAGTGTTTACGATTGATGAAAAATTGGGTGTGACATTAGGACAAAATTACGATTTTTTATACATGAATGGTCAATTCACAAAAATTTGTCTAAGTTTTTCAAACTGAAAAAAAATTGGGGGTGACCCTGGGACAAAAATCCAATTTAATAACATGAATGGGAAATTCAATAAAAATATTCAGTGTCCAGGACCCAAAAAAAAATTGGGCGTGACCCTGGGGCGATAAAAGGTTTTTTAATTGCGACACTTGAAAATGCAAAATTAATTTAAATAAAATTTACGAAAAATATGAGAGTAACCCCAAAATAATCATTGGTAAAATGAACAAGTAAATAATTAAATTAAATGCAAATAAATGATTTCTCATTCAATAAATGTAGGATTTTTCGAATCCATAAGACCCAAATTGAATTTTTTTGTAATTGTGAGATTACGTTTCGTGTAATAATTTTAGGTGAAAATAGACGCTAATTACTCGGAAAGTAAATAAAAGCTCATTCAATATAATACTGAAATATTATAATCCATTAGGACTTACCAATTTTCGTTGATAATGGATTGATCGGCATGTGGATTATTGATTCTGGTCACTACACCTGTCGTATTTTGAGGATACGGAGAAGATACACAATTAATCGCGAGATGAATCTTTTTGGCAAAAAGATGAAAGATCGACGTAATGTTAATTACGGAGAAACGCACAAAATTAATTTTCAAAAAAAGATTTCGAAAAGAAAAAAGTTTTTTCAATAAGGAGTATTGAAGACGTAAAAGATCACGGCGTGAAAACGCACAAAAATTACACAAAAAACGTAAAATTCGAAAATTTACGTAATAATTCTCGCGAATTATGAAAAAGTGTACGATAAAGCACAAATTTACGCAAAAATTAAGCAAAAAACGCATTAATTAATATGCAAAAGAGGAATAAACTCATTAAGGGATGAGCGGTCACGTCCTTGTAGCATCGATAATCGGTAATTTGGAATAGGCAGCAAGGTGGACGTGTTCAGAATTTGCATTCTGCGCATGTGTGAGCATACGACAATGAGAATCGGTTGATGCCTACAATGTGCAACGCGTGTACTTAATTGTAGGGTTACGTGTATATACATGTAAGTTGTAAATGTGTGAGTGTGATGTATCATTTGCAGGTTACGACAATGTTTGCCGTTTTCGTCCTTAAATATGTCGATGTGATGCATTGACTCTGTATTTTGTCTATTTTCGGACGGATTTCTGCATTTCTTAATTCGTATTTTTTAATCGTGCGAGTGTGAGAGAGAAAGAGTTAATTATATTTTGCTATAAAAATTCTCGTAGGTGCAGCATTTTTTGTGAGAAAAGATGATTAAAATATTTATAGGTGGTTGAGACCTAGAAAATCAATTGCCGTCATAACATTTTTCGATGTTAATTATTGACGAGGAAGTAATTATTACGCAGATTTTTTTTAAGGACTTTATTCCGATATCCGGATGCGTGAGAAAATACATAATATGGTCAATATTAATGCTAGGGGCGGCAGAAAAATTAGTTTAATAATTTTTTCTCCTGTATTTTCGTGTGTAAGATGAAAAAAGGTGTAAAGAGAATGTTTAGTTCTGTTTTTTACTGGGGGTGGTGAATAATTTGTTCGCCGCAAAATTTTTATAGTATTGGAAATACCATGTATTGCGATATAGCATTTATTTTTCGAATAAATATTTTTTCTGTGTTCAGCAGAAATAAAATACGATGTAATTTACTAGTCTTATTCAGTTATAGTCGAAAATAATAGGGAATTATTCTGGAAAAATACAAGTATTTTTTAGTTGAGAGTTATGCTTTGTGGAAGCGATTTTTATAGACAAATTTATTCAATCCGCAAAGAATTATTCATTCCTTTTGACCACATACCTAATTGCTCCTGCTACCATGTAGTGGATAGAAGCTTATAATTAGTGTGGTTTAAGGTCCAAGGGACCATATAAAGTTGGTTGGAGTCACACGCCTACTCTCACAGCCTCGTAACTCACAACTGACGTTGCCTCAACACCAATGTCTCCTCTTCCTAGAGGAAGTACTCTGGCGCATCGCCTGTGCGCGGGAGACCCGTGTGTGGAGCCACGACATTGATATCATGAAACATTATTTGATTATTTTACTACTACTTACCTGCAGGATAAAATTTAACAAAACATAATTTTGAACAAAACACAAAATTCAAGACAAATAAAACTAAAAGAAATACCCGAAGAACAGCTACAAACTTCTGAAGTACAGGGAACAGGATCTGTAGACAGCCAACACAATCAGATTTTCAAATACAAACCTTTGAATTTCTTGATGTAGAATCAATTTTTGATATCTATCTCAGGAGTATGAGAAGAGTTTAAAGAACCATCAGATTTATATCGTATCAAAATCCAGAATGGAAGACCATTTGGAACACAATGACAATACAATTTATGAATCTGGTATCTGGTTTTCTCACTGAAATCAGTTAGAGGCCAGGAACAAGCATACATAATTACGAGTTGATTGTGAATAAATGCAGACGTTTTCCATCTTTCATGATTATCAACCAAAATCTTGAAGTTTTAGTTAATTCATTAAACTATGGGGTTAATTTTTCAATTTGAATCGCAATAAATTTTAATTTAGCCATAAATATAGGCTTTCCAAAAAGTATAAAACTAAATAATTTCATATACTTTGGAATATGTGAATTATTTCACGACGATAAAGATCCAAATAACATTATTAAAGCCTTCTATTGATACCTAAACTCTAATTTTAAGTTGAACAAAATTGTGCCACTTGGATTTAACCAAATTGTGTGGAAAAAGTGATTTACATGAGGTCTTATAGACAAGTTTTCAGAGGATTTTCACCCAGAGATTTCCAAAAGTGGGAAAGTACCACCTCCAAGGAAATTTCTAATTAGTTTTTCAATATAGTGTGAGTTTAATAAAAAATGTAGGAAAAAGCATGTCAGTCACTCCTTAAGTGGATTTGACGACTTTTTACAATTTATGGAATGTGATAAGTATAGGCTTAAACAACTTACAGACATATTTGACAAATTTATGGATTTTTTAATTTTGTATAGAAAGCCAAAGTAATTTGCTGACTAAGTTTTTTACAGTAATTTCATAAAAAGGGTAGTCTTATCAGTTACTATTTCCTTTATTTTCTTATTATTTTGATAACTGAGTAATAAGGAAGTTGAGGGCATTGATTTGAAAGAATTTGATTTTGAAAATGGAGAGTAATAATTCATGTTAGATTATTAATTTTAGTATTCTGGAAAGTGTATATTTTTTGTTGTTTATTACTTAGACGACTATAGTGTATTTTGAAAGAATTTGCTTAGGTAGTATGTATATAAGGTGTTTTTGTTGTATATATTGTGACGTCTGATTACCCATAGCCTTCCCTTCACATCACCACCGACTTTCAACTGTTAATATGTTTACAATAGGGAACGGCTTACAAATTATAAGTTTATACTATCGGTAAGTCACAGTGGAAATACATCAATTCTACCTGGAAATAAATTCCTATTCTACGAGATAATGAAATACATCAATTGATTACTATTATACAATGTGGTGACGTGTATATTTTCAAATCTCAGTCATCGGTGAACCAACACTTTTATCTCTCGACTGTTCACAAATTTGGTTGAACTGTGAACAGTCAGTCTCGTTTTGTACGTGATGAAATCCGTTTGTCGTGAATATGAAATATTATTCACGACATACTATAGCTTTTGTTTGACATCAAGTCACCTTTTTTCAAGTTGTTTTTACCAAAACTATACGAAATGTGAACACCATTAGCAGAAACTGTACCATCCATTACACCGTTTTTGATTCCAACAACAAATATACTTGGTTGGAATTTGTAGGTTCACTGGACATCGATGACCACGAGGCAATACAACTCTGTGATACATGCACAACCAGATATTTTTGTATACCATCGTAAGTAACTTTTTACAATAATAAAAAATGTGAATTGTACTAATGGGTTGGCCAACTTATTTATTCCGTTTACTCGAAATTGCCCGACATACTTCGTAGGTCTTGGGAGCTTTTGCTGGTAGGCTGGTGACCTAACTGTTTGAGCTGACTTGTGGTCCTGACTCTACGATTAATTGAGACTCATTGATATACTTCAAATCATGATATCAAACCTCTATACTCGGGATGTATGTTTATTTTCGGATGTCACAATATAATGTTTGTGTTATTTAAGGAAAATAAATATTGAATTTGGATTTTAGAGATTCCACATCACACATAAAGGTTCACTACAGAAAGAGAATAACAGCCAACTATTCCTAACTTGCTTGAAAATATTATTTAGGTATGTTGTAATAAATAAAAAATTGATAATCATTTCAGGTTCTGCATTAACCCCATATAAACCTTATTTTCCAGAACTGAAAACTTATTAGAAAACAAGTTGATACAAATAAATCATGATTATTACAGGTTTTTGTGTTCATAATAAAAAAAAAAAAAAAAAAGACTTAAGAAATAGAGCTTAAATTTTCATAAAAGGTAATCTTTATATACACGTAGAAGCAGGACTAGTGGGTGTTTAGGGCCCATTGGTTTAGTAGTTTTCAAGAAACTTGGTGATAACAAAAAATTCCAGAAAAAGTTGTTTTTCCAAGATTTTGAGAAAACTACAAAAAAGGATAGGGCTGAAATTTTTACGAACATCGTCCTTATGTATGTGCGAGTCTGAAAGAGGTTTGGTGCTTATTATTTCTGTAGTTTTCCAGAAAATTGGAAAATAAAAAATTGCTCCAAAAGTGCTAGTAATTTCAAACATTAACGGGTTACAATCCTTGAAAGTATGAAATTGAAAAAATGATAATATTTTTTGGCTCCTTTTCCCTAACATAATATTATCACCTAATAACATAAATACTGTTTTATTGAAACCTTTTTTTCTTTCTTTATAAATGAAACATCCAATAGTTGAGAATGAACAAACGAAGAGAAAATTAATAAATTATAACTTAATGAGGTGGATAGGTACTCAGAAATTCATTTGGCAAAATTTTTTTATTGAATTAATTCTTTTCTTTTAATTCCAAAAAAAATTAGCCACTATATATTTTGCAGCACCTGCTGATAAACTACATTTTATACCCATCTTGCCGATGATTTTAGAACCATTCAAAACCGATGTATGAAGACTTTACTTTTTGCACATACTTGGGCGCATACGTCATTTTATACACTGGTCCTTCAGCACCTAGCTTAGGTTATTTTCTTTCGTTGCATATGTATATTTTTTTCTTTGCTCATAACAGTTTCTCTGCTTCGAGGATTCAAACTACTGATATCTAGGTTTAGAAGCTCTCACCTTAAAACCATTCCACCACGAAATCTGATTGATTTTCAGGTGATATTTTGTGCCTATGCTACATATTCGCCAATTGCTAAAATATTTATTTATCTCAACTTTTTTAGGTGAGAGGGTGTTGCAAAAATAGTACGTGACACGTGTATATAGCAGGTGATTTATTCGACTTTATATACTTGTATCACAAATTACTATTACACCATTCATATTACTATTTTAGGTTAGTATGAATTGGTTATTCCTCTTCTTTTAGTAGAGTTTCATAAAAAAAAATCTTGTTATTATCCAAAATATTTTTTACCAACTGAGGAAAAAAAAAAGAAAAAAATGTGAAATTGGGACATGAAACAGAACCGAGTGGGACACCTGGACCATTTTTCCTCAAACTGGTGCAATCTGAATTTTACACTTTCCTATCACTGTCTGTTAATAATTCATGAAATATCTAGTTAAAGGATATAGGCGAATATTACACACTTTGATTATAATAGGTATTCTATGAAATACTTATTTATTTCATGAAATAACTGATTTCTTACTTTAACAGTAAATTATACATAGGTATATTAAGTTTATAGGCCCATCTGAGAAATATTTCTCTAAAAAATAGTGATTGCCTTCCAAGTATAAGACTATAGTTTTGATATTTTTAACTTTTGATCAATTTTTTCCACATTTGTTGTAAAATAATGAAAAATTTATATTTGTATATTTATTTAGTAGGTATTGGTACTTCTATGACATACTACAACTTTATGAAATTTTAAACTAGAAAAAAGTTTTTTTTCAAGTTTCAAAATTCCAAAATCCCTCTCTGTCTCTGTCTCTGTCTCTCTGTCTCTCTCTCTGCATACTTTTTACAGAGACCCTCAATTTATATCAGCATAGGGCCAAATCAAGCCTTACGCAAGCTTCATTGGAATCGTACTTCATAATATTCGATAGCAAGTTTGCTAGATCAGTTCCTTTATTGCCATTCTTACATTATCCAGTATTTTCGCAAAGTTGAACTGTTCTTAACATTTTAATAATTTTTTGATTTGGTTTGAGGTTCCACAATTTTATTTAAGTACTAACTGAATTTGAAAGTTTAGTAGACTTCGGTAAAAGGCGTCATAATTTATCATGACACTTATTGTGCCAAAGCAATGTTCAGTGGTACCTACTATTAACAAAAAAACCTTATTCGAAGACAGTATGTAGGCACTAGGCCCACTGTAACTTTTTTTTAATGACCGTATTTAAACTCGATTGTATGAAATCTATTAAAAATTTTTTAAGAAACGTAAATAAATCTTTTTTCTCCCTCTTTGTTTTTTTTTTTTTTCACTTTCTACTTCCAAGTTTTCTTTACCACCGGTGTAAATTTTAAAAACATATTTTTTGCAACAAAATTTTAGTTTTGTAATCAGAGCCAACATTCTATGGTTCAGTGAGCTGGAAAAGTTCAAATCCAATGAAATTTATTTTCAACTGTACAAAAACATGTCGAACTAAACGACTGGCTTTATTACTGTCATCCACGCGATATGATGTGGTATTTTTTTCCTTGCACGCATTCATGTATTTATTATCTGCGTATAGATATTATGAATCCTATTTTTTTTGTGTGTCATCAAAATCAAAAATGAAAGTTTATAATGTCGTTTCAACTTCCATGTTTCGCATTTAGGTACCTGTTTCGAGTACCTAGTTTTAAATGGGCCTTATTGACTAAATAAACGTAAGATTTTATTAAATAAGAATGTACCTAGATAATATTCTTTTTCTTCGTGTTTTCAGTGGTTTATTTCGCAATGAATATCAAAGTAATAAAATATTGAAATTAGGAAATAACGTGTTTATATATTATACTCGCTATTCATGTTGACTCTTCATACTCACAAAAACATTCCCAAATGGGCTTAGACATGAAGTAGCATATTATATTCAACTGATGTTCGCATTATTCTAATTTCCACATTAATACCTAATATTTTCCTAAAAGAATGAAAGAAAATATATTTTCACATAAATGAAATAGTCTGAATTTTAAATTTATTTGATGATTTTTTGTTATAAAAAAAATATTTTTTTTAAAATAATAATATCAATGACAAAATAGTGCTTAATAATCTGTACCCTAGAATTGTCTATGCAACTGAATGAGAAATAAATGCTATGTTAATTGTGCCTCACGAATGTTTCCATTTCGTGATCAATTGCTTGAATCGGTTATGGAATAGATTTCTCGAAGTCAAGTTTCAGCTCAACTAAAAAAAACAATGATATCTTTTTCTCAAACACTTCCAGATAATTTGAATATCTTAAGTGTAGGAAGAAGAAGTATCTTTTCTGAACCAAAAAGTAAAACCACTGATCTATTTTTTAACAAACAATCCTCTATATCTATACTTATCATAATTCTATGTCAGTTCATAACATCCACTACAAATTTGAAGATTGTAATAAAAAACTGAAAAAGAAGGAGAAATTAGTAAAACAAAATACATTGAAAATTAGGTGAAATGGAGAGTCTGCTGGTAATGATTAAAATAAAGCAGAATATATTAAACAGCTAATGAAAATAAAGCAAATATACAGGCAAAAGAATAAAGCATCCAGTGTAAAAACCAGTATAAAGAAAAATGATAATAAAAATTTTTTGATACGAAAGCACAAAATGAGCGATTCTTAACGTTGGAAGGAGGAGTTGAACATATTCCTCGTGGAAGCAAATACTTGTTTTGCTCCCATTATTGACTTTTGCTCTCTAGTCATAAATTCTACATTTTGGGCCTTGAAAACAAATACCTAATCACACATTTTGCTATAGTATTGTGAAAAATTAATTAATGTGCTATGGTCAGTTGAATATGGTAGGAAGTTCTATAAAGAGTTCGTTCAAATTTTGAGGATAAAACTGAAAAATTGTTTTTTTTTTTTTTTTTTTTTTTTAAAAAAAAAGAGACTAATATTTTAACTTGTTTCAATGAGTAAATTCAACTATGGAAAAATTATCTTCTGAAGATGTATCTAATCATATTTGTATGATATGCCCTGTATGTCTTATTATTTTCTTTTTATCAAAAATATTTTTTAAATTTTACAAGAATAGACTTAAATTTATGGACCATTAACGATGTATTGCTCCCAATGCCAAATCATTTATTTGATTGTGTGCATTGATAGCAACACAATTTATTTTTAAATTCACGTAGACCAATATGGCTACTATGAGTGTTAATAAACTACACCAACCAATTAGTAGTAAGTGTACCGTGTTTATTGTGTCCTGGTATCTGAGATTTATTATTATAAGCAATAGACATATTTGGAAATTTGAACGATTGATGTAAGCCAAAATCAAGTTCCATAAATTGATATTTTGTCCAAACTAGCGGTAAATGATGTTTGAAGAGGATGTTCTTTTCAGGTTCATCTATACATGGGAATCCTTCTGGAATGATTGTTTCTGCATTGTTTTCTTTCTGTAATTGTTGGATTTCTACTACACATGGAACTGTTAGTAGGGTCGCTCCAGGCCATGAGTCATTAATAGCTATACTGGTGCTTGTTTTTGTTATAGTGTTAACTGATATCAATGGATTTTTAGCATTTGTAATTGCAAATTGGTTCATTTCAATTTTTTTGACTACGATTTCATCATGATTTATCTCACATTTAAAGGTGCATTTCTTTATTATTTCTTCATAATTCATGCCTTTGAATAATGCCCTCGCACAATTACCTTTATTATTGGTTGTGCGGTCTTGTGGGAGAAAACATAACAAGCTATGTTTGCCACAAAGGTTAATGTCCGTTCCCGTTATGATTTGTATTGATCCATCAGCTTTGTTGTGGGATAAGATCGAAGGTTCTTGATCCCAAGAGCAAATTTTATTGTCATGCGTTTGAAATGCTAGTGGAATGAAGTTGTATAGTTCATATTGAGCATGGAGGTTCTGGAGTCGTCGGAGAAATTAACTATTTCTCACGATCGTCGCGTTCTGCGAGGAGCCAAACTGAGAAGTGAGCCAAGTGCTGGTCCAAGCAAGCTGATTGTATCCAATTGGCGTATGTTCCTGGTTCCTCGACATCAGCAATTTAGGCGACAATCAGTTTCTCCTGAGCCTGAGCCTGCCGATCATTCTGAGGCTGCGGAGCAAGGCGAGGCCAAGTCTGACGCTGAAGAGGCCTTTGCCCTGGATGCACAAAATGATTGGTAGTTGGTGAGTAAGAAAAAATTTGATTTTGAGGGGAAAACAATATGTACGTAAATGGTCCTTACAATATATATATATTATCTGTAGTTATTACGAATTAAGTTACAAGCGTTATAATACAGTGGTTCGGGTGGTGGTTCTGAGTATCTTTTTACGTATTCCTCCAAACTTAACTCGCTTGGTTTTTTAATATCTTGGGGAAAAGGTAGAATAGGTAGAGATAAAGGTTGTGTTATACCCTTCATCATCTCCTCCATCTGTTTCGTTAGTTTGGCGATAGTTTCTGTTGCTTTATTTAACATCTCCTCCGTTTTTTGGACATCAGTCAAGTCTAATGCTTTTTCTTTAAATTCCTTCCAATCCGTAAATGTTTTTGAGATTTCACTTTGTGTCTGGAGATTTTTGGATGCAAAGAATTTCCTCATTTCTCCTGTTAGTCTGGGGAGTAAGAGGTCACAGATTTTTTTCTCACTAATTGTAGCAACGAGTTGTTTATAAAGTCGGAAAAATTTTGGTACATTCGTACTAAAATATGTATCGTCAAATTTCAATTATTTGATACGTTTTTTTACCGTATCTTTATCCTTTTTAAAGATACGTGTTAAGATTTTCTTTATTTCTGACCATGAGGTTTCTGGGGTAATTTCATTTTCTGCTGCGAACAGTTCAAGAGCTGTACTACGGAGGGCTATATTTAGATTTCTTATCATTTCATATTCAGTTGCCTCGAAGGTTTTCGCCTGAGTTTCGTATTCAAAAAGGAATTAAAGAATGTCTTCGTCTGGGCCATTTGAAAAATGGCTCGGAGTCCATCTTTCTGATATTTTCCATAAATTATTCATCGCTAGGTTGTGTTGTGTATAGGTGTCATTTGTTGCTGCGAATCTCGCTTGTTGTTATTGTTGTTGCAAAAGCAATTGCGCGTTATTTTCAGCGATGTCTTCTGGGGTCTTGTTTTTATTTTCCAATTTTAAAAATGGATTATTATTATTTTCAATATTTACTATGTTGACGTATGCGGGTTCTTGCGTATCTCTGGGGGTAATAAATTGATGGGGTCGAAAAGATTTTCGGCAGTTAAATTTTGACTTTATTTATTGGTTTTTCTACATTTTATGGACTTTTTATGTGAATTTGAATTGAATGTTGGATTTTGGTCTGTGAGGACTTTCCTTGTCCTGGAGGGACTGATGGTGACAAATCAGCACTAGACTGTGAGGGTTTGTCAACAAAAGTTTGGTTTAGAATTGATTCCTCTCTGAGGAAGATTTTGTCTTCGTCCTTTGGGAGAGAGAAATTGGATGTAACCGAAATTGATTTCTTAGGTGATACGTGGTGTGATACCTTAGACAGAAATTTTTCGAAACTGATGCTGAGACTTCGTCTCGCTAGTCTTCTTTCCGTTTCTTCCTTTTTTCTCTTCTCTGTTTCTAATTTCTTTCCTTTATTTTCTAGATCTTCTTCCTCTGTATTGGAGAAGATTTCCTCTGCTTTGCTAGGGTCTTTATTTTTTATACTTCTTGTCACCCTACGATAACTTTTACTTTCTTCGATTAATTTATCAAAATTACTCGTTCTTTCAAATTTTTCCGTGTTGGGGTTTGAGTATAATATATGTAACAACCAATGTTTAGGATATCTACCTTTGTATAGTTTTTTCTGGAGTTCGATACGTGTTCTCCCTTCTATCCTCTTAACTTTTGCAGTTTTTAGAACACGATAAAGAAAAGAAGTGGATACCCGACTTCCCCAATGATTACCAACGAGTGGTTAATTTTCTTCTTCAGACAGGTTCTCATACAAATTTTTAGGGTGGTTTTTGAATTCTAAAATATTGTCTTCGGATTTTGAATCTAAAATATCCGGGAGAGAGGCACTCGTATTTTCACTATTTTCAGACATTTGCGAGGGTTGGGAGATTTTACATTTTACAATATTATTTACAATATCGATAATAGTTTCAAATTTTTCTGGAGTAACGGAAGATAAATTTATGATTTGCTTACAGTTGGACGACGAGTAGTTTACTGTAGTCTCTTGTAGTTTATTGCCAGTTTCGCTTGGATCAACGCTATTGGTAAGTGACTTCTCGTTCTCTGCGCTGTGGTTTTGGATACCGGTTGGGCTGATTCTATTTTTTTTGAATTTCAGGAACCGGATCTGGATCTTCGTTTTATTTTTAATTTTATTTTTAGATCTGTTTTTTGTTATTAATTTATTTTTAAATGTTTTATTTTTATCTTTCTTAATCAAATGTTTGCAGTCTTCTGCAATAAAGATTTGATTTCGTAGACGTTTGTTTAATTTTGTTTTTAATATTTGAATTATTTTAGCCACGATTTATTTAATAATTACACGAAAATATTTGCTCCAGCAAAATTAAATTAAATATTTGCGAGTGGTTTAAAATATTTTTCTCACGAGTGGAAAATGTTTTTACTTTACAAAAAAAGATGAAAATTTTTTATTTGAACAGAATTATTATTTTTAAATTTTACTTCGAAGGTTTTTTTGTTTGGGCGCCAATTTGTTGCGAGTGTAATTCAATACTTTTAAATTACCTCAACAAATAAGATAATTTCTGAATATTATCTTTTATTAATATTTCGCTTCAATTATTACAAACACTTTAGAATTATACTTATTACTATTTCTTAATACTAGTGAAACCTAATGTCCATAGCAACTAGCATGGACCCTAACTTCTCTACTCGACTGTAGGTTTAGGAATGATCATGTCTTCAAAATGAAGATACGACATCACTTTCGGTTTCCTAGTTTCAATCAAAAGATGGCCAACCAAAAAGGTGGCGTGATATGGAACATCCGCCAAATATGATGACTCTACATTGTCAGCATGTCTGGTGGTGTCCGTTTGTGAGAAGCTAGGTGAAATATAGACAGCTATTATTCCAAGAATTCGGAATAATAGTTGTCTATAATTTGTTCGACACGTTTTTGTAGACGAACTGAATCGTCTGCAAAAACGAAACGGAAAATTCTATTCAAGATTTCATTTTTTTTTAAATTTTTCACTTCCAAGAATTGACATAGAACTAAAACCATAAAGTTTGAAACTTCTTCAAAACCGGAACTTAAAGTGTACTTGACATTTTTTGCCATATTTGTCGCAGCTTATATAATTTCTGCAGTTTTCAAAGTTCCAATAATTTTATTAACTTGGATAGAAATCATACTTCAATTGATTTTCTCAAATTATGGTTTCCAATACATTCAAATAGTGTTCATATATAAAGTTAGGTATAAATAATAGTTGGTTATAGATTGTGGAATAGCTTGGTCATGTATAAAGATTTTGCACGACAGAAGGTAGTCAATAGACTGTTTGTGTATTCACTAGCATGTACAAAATATATACAGAAGAGCTAATCTCAATAAGCACTTGCTAATGGTTGCTGTTCCCCAGCTCCTCACACACACACAAGCACACGCATGTAAAAAAAACATACGTACCTGTGTTGATTGGCCATTAATTCAGGTACAATCTGTGCACTTGCTACCAACGTGACATAAATGGTGATAAGCTGATTAGTCATGGACAGGTAATTACGAATTATGTGCAAAGTACAAGCTATTTCTATGTTATGATTTAACGTACAAGGTACAAATGTTAGCCGACCTTGCGATGGCAAGTGTCATTAAAAGGGCTTAGCCCCTATTCCTTAACTAGAATGATATCCCCACATAGACTTTAAGTTTATTGTTTTCAATTGTTACACACATATTCTACAAAATAGAAGTTTCGTAATAGGCTATGTTTTTTTAATTATTTTATTTTTCAGCTCCTTCATTTAATAACTGTGTTCCATACTGTAAAAACGAATTATACTTACAATTATAGCTCCGAGCAAGTTCTATTCTACAGTTTTGATTCCGTGTCAAATTCTGTTGAGTAGAAAAACTCAAAAAAAAACTTATATAACTCAAAAATAGAACGATAAAAATAATTTTTCTGTTAAGAAAGTTATAATCTGACACAATGGACATGTGATAAAGATAAAATCACATCATTAGAAGAGATCTTTTTAACTGAAATTATTTACCGAGTACGGTCAGGAAAATCGCCACTTTTTGAGAGAGAAAAAGTTTTTTAAAGTTTTACCCTAGAAAATCAAACATCCTTTTCCGAAAACTAGTTTCGCACATTTCTGAATATCGAACAAACCTTATAATAATTCAAATCGAACACAAAATTCTACTAATATTGAATGACAAATTGTTTTTCACTCATCACCTGTGTTGTCTTCTATTTTTTTTTCCTTTCAAAAGCTTTTCGAAGCAGATTATTCAGGGGGGATGAAATTCCTAATTTAGCCAAAATTTTGCCAACTGAAATCGAGCTAGGTGGTAGAAAATACCCACACAACCACCCACTGAAGAGCTCTTATCTCCTTTATCGTATACCTTTCTCGTTAAATGTTTTTTTACTATTCCAGCATTATCCTCTTTTACTTTTTCATGTTTTTGATTTTCCTAAGGGTAATTACAGTCGGCCTACTCCAGTTTCTGTAATTTTCTGTCGTATCTGCGACTCTAACGTTTGACTTCCTCATCGTTGAATTGATAGATACAGAAATTAGCTTTGTAAAAAATTAAAAAAATTAATAAATTAACATTTTGGACCATCTTCCTGCCTTAAATATGAATTTATTTGTCTTGCTAGGTCTACCAGCATAATATAAATTATGAGGACCGTAACATCCGTTCTATTAAAAGTGAATTGTGTTTCACGGTTTTTCGATTATTCATTAATCCGAGAGCAAATACGGGACCAACAATTAAAAGAATCAAAACCGGAACTTTCCAGGTTTTCTTCTAAATAAAAACTTTTTTGTATTTCTATCGTTGGAAATTGTGACACTTCCTTGTATCTTAAATACGGTGCAAAATTTCCCTTTGGTAGGAAAGTGCCGCCGTTAAGCTACAAAATTTACGAACGTACTCTTTCCTATAATTCTGTTTGTTTTAGGGGCTAACTTTTACTAAAAACAATGTAAACTTTCGTGCAGTGTTTTAAGTTTTTATCTTCGATGCGGTAAGAATAACAAAATCGTAAATAAGCTGGTAAACATTTTCCGACAGCGGACTTGCACCCACATCACTTTCGCAGCCAGATTTATATAGGCGCTGCTCTAGTAAGGATGCTATTGGTCCTTGAAAAATTTAGTTACATCTTAGGTCATCCTTTTTAGTCAAAGGTTACAGTACAATCTAAACGTTAGTTGTTCGAACCCTCGAGTAGAAAAAGAGAAATAGAAAAAATATTGAAACACTGTAGCATTTTTCTCCTCAACATATCTTCGGAGAGTTTAAAAAAAAAAATTCTTAAAAACTCATTACTTATTTTTAAACACTGAAAATTTAACACCGATCAAGGTTAACTCATTTAGCAAATTGTGCAGGTGAAAGAAAGGAAACCATTCATATTTAAAGTATAAAATGCAACGTATTCAGCTTTGTCAGAAATTTTTTGAAAGGGCTGCGTTGGAAGTCACTTAAGGACCGGACAGTTTTTCTGATATTTCCATGCAGATATGAAAGATGCGTTAATCTCCCATAGCTGATGTTCCCAATTAATATTCTATTCCTAAAAAACGAGACATTTATTTGGATAAATTCGTATATTTTAAACATTATTTTTTTCTCACTTTACGGAAAAAGATACTTCTTCAATTTTTATTTATCTTCAAATTCCGAAATGTTTTTTTCTCTATTTCTTTATCTCACACACACACAAAGCACGTACGCACGCGCGCACGCGTGCGCATACACACACATATATATATATATGAAAATTTGTTGGATTTCGACCTCTGCCCCCAACACCTTTTTTTTAGAATTTTTTTTCACACAAATATATTATCTTCCATGTTATTAGTATACTTGCCAAATTTAATAACTCTACATCACTCCCTTTCTAAGATATGGGGCTGCGAAAAATTGAAAAATTGAAAATCAATATTATGTAGCCTAGGTACCTATAGGTGCCTAATATTATTAAACTAAAAACACACTTACACCACCACCCCCATCCACCTAAGCTAAAACAAATATTTTTCTCGATCAATTGCTGGACAAATGGATTTTTTAAGGATGGAAAAGAGGAAAAATTAAAATAAATAACTAATAACTCCTGAACAAATTGGTTGATTAAAATTAAAATTGGTAAGCGAGTTTTTTGTGTTAGAGGTAATATTTGTACCAAATTTCGTGACTATTGAACAAAAATAGCTACCTGTATCGTGTTAAAAATTCGTAGAATTCATACACCTATACACCCACACTCACACACGCACACGCACCCACTCACATGTGCACATTCTTTATTTCCTAGTTTGTTAGGGTTATAAAATATTGATATGTGGCCAGAATGAGAATACAAAAATATTTTTTTCAAATGAATATTCCCAACTTACAAATAAGTTAGGTTAAAAACGAGTTTTTAAAAAATACGCTTCTATAATTTGAAAAAGAAAATAGGCAAAAGATAAAATAAAATTTCTCACTATTTTTTCCGAGACAGAAGCAAACAAAAATTGAAAAAACAACTGATAAAAACGGAAATTAGTGTAAGTGTGCGTGTGTCGCAACAGGTGAAAGCAGCGCTGAAGTTGGTCATCCGATGTACTTCGACAAATTGAGTGAGTAGAATAAAAGCGTATAAAAACAATAACTCTCATACGTTAAAAAAATTAACTAAAAAAATTAATAAAAAATAAAAAATAGTTTCTGAGGATGTTATAAAACCATTTCTTTTTGATTGAGGATATTTTATAACACTATTTTATTTTTTGAACAAATCATTTTTTTAAGTCGGAACCAAATTTTAAAGGAAAAATCAACTTACCCCCTTAATTGTTTAAAATTTAGCAATAATTGAAAAACCTTTGTTAAAAAAGAAAATTGTGTTACAAGTTGTAACAACCTCGATCAATAACAGATAGTGTTGGAATATCTTCAGAAACTATTTTTTCTATTTTGGTGTTTATATTAGTTCATTTTTTTAATATAGGATTATCTTTGGTAAGTCAGTTTTACTTTTTTGACAAAAATTAGGTTTTATAATTTTTCAATTTTTAGCTCCAATTTTCTAAATATGAAAAAAAAAAAAGAGCCCAGTGTAAAATCCGCCATTCGACCTAGGGACTTACTAATTTTCACTCAGATTGGTTAATTTAGAATTTAGAATTTATTGTGGAATACCTTGTCGTGAAGAAGTATTCTCACCAGAAGGTAAATTCTACAGAATTAATTGCGTGTTCTGCCACTTCATACCATAGGTATGGGAGAGCCAAATCCTCGGCAAACACTGGCAATTTTAGAGCCAGTTCTGAGAGTTTATATACAGGATTTGGTATACGCACACACACAGACACACATACGTACATGTACGTATGGGATTGTCATCAGTTGCATCGTTTCCTGCTTCTGTAAGGTGATAAGAAACAACGCAATGCATTTGGTATCAGGCCGTGACATCGCCGAGATTATTATCAGGTAATTGATAACGGCCTGTGCAATGTATCTTACTTGTACGTATGTACAAGTACAAACATACAAACGTTCATGTGTATTTGGTTTTACGTCATTGAGACTATTATTTGTCAGCCTTTTGGAGCAGCGACTGTTGTTGAGGGGTCCAAGCCCCTATTCCTCATATGGTAGAATCCCCACATCTACCATATTGGATCTACAATTTTAAATTTCAGAAACTTGTTTGTGGATTCATAATCAGTAACCAAAAATTTCCAAAATACCAATTTTCACAGAAATTGGTCGAATGTTGAATTTAAAATTCATAATTTACGATCCGATATTGATCCGATCTTGACAACAATTTAGTGAGATTACCTATAGATTTCCTTTGTTTTCTTTTTCGAAATGTATTCTATTTTTTGAGAAAAAAATTTTAATTGAACCTAATGCTTTTTCATTTTATTATAACTTCAATAGGTCTTGCTAGAAAAATTTTAAAATGGTTATTTTTTCAAGTGCATAAATCAGTCACTCCACATTTTGTGTTGTATGTACCTCAAGTAGGGTCGTAATTCTGCTGCTTATTGACTCTCTAGGGCCAGCAGCGGTCACTATTCTTGGATCGTGAAAATTCAAGTTTAGATGAATGGAGTTTTTGTTGGTAGGGGGAGAAAAAAAAAGGTGATACCCGAGAAAGGCAAGAAAATGACGAACATTAATACCGTGAAATAAGCTTATTTTATTTTATTACAGCGAAAATATGTAGTTGAGCCTATCTTCATCATCGCTGACGAGTATTTGATTTTTCAAACGTCTCCTTACACATGCGAATGTACGGCAACAAAAAAAGTATATATAAAATAAAAAAATCCGTTCTTTTATTGCTGTAGGAAAACGTGTTCTCGAGTAAAATAAATTTTCGTTGTCTGTTTAAAAAATCTAAACAATATTTCACTGAATGAAGCACAGTACATTTGTATATTTCCTAAACGACTACTTGATAACGAGATGTGAAGGCGAACTGAAGCAAAGATAAGTGGTGAGTGAGACAGAACGAGTGAGTGGAGAGAGGGGGCTGAGAGAGTAAGAAATGAGAGTGAAAATAAAGGAAAAGTACTGGAGTGGGAGGAGGAAAAAAGTGGTGAAAAAAATTTAGCGTTGCTCGTGTAATTTCCGTAAACGTCGACGTTGATCATGCCGAGTATAGGTTTCAAATTGCGATTGTTGAAATGAAAATGAAAACCAGAATATAGAAAGAACTTGGCTGCTGAAAAGTGGAAGGGAGACAAATGCTCTAAAAAATAAAAATGTATGCAAGCAATCGAGAAAAAAGAAGGAAAAAATTGTTTTCGATTGCATGCCAACATAACGGACCGTGGTAGAAGAGAATGCTTTTTATTCAGTTTGATTTAAAAACTCCTCGTTAAGACTTCGTCATTTTACGAAGGAAAAGAAAAAAGAAAACTGCTACAAAACTAGGCAAAGTCTATAAATTATTCAATCCTGTCTTTTTCCCTTAGACTACCCTTTTTTTCTTCTGCATTTTTCTCAACGTTTCTTTCATTTTCCTCATCGTACCTATCCCTTACTTTTCTTGTTACCTCGAACTTCAATCTTCTCGATACGGCTTCAGCAGGTACTTTACTGATTTTTATTTTTCATTTCATTTCATCTTTTTTGTTCTCTGTATCCATGAAGTTTCTATTTTTGTTATCTTGGATAAATATTAATGGCAATGTAAGGACATACTTTTTTTGCGATTTCCAAAGGAAAATACAGCTATGGCACTGAGTGCAGTGGCAGGACCTGGGGGCATGACCTGTGGAAAAGCGCCAATCCCGAGTCGTAGATCACGAATATATAGGTCACGAAAGTTCTTCTGAACACAATATATATATATATTTTTCCACTTTTTGTTCATTTTGACACTTTTTGGGATTCTGTGGAGCCTCCGCTTTTCAACTTATGTCAATGAAACTTAAAGTAGTGTTAGAAGTTTTCTTGGACTACTATACATTCTCGTTAGAATTTTTAAAATTCATTTATTGGTTTCGGAGGAAGGGGTATTCAAAGTGTTGCTAATCCACAATGTTGTTATCACGATGACTTCCGTAAATTAAAAGATTTTGGCTTGAAGTTTTTGTGTCGGTTGGAAACTAGAAGGATTGGATTGGTATTGAATTTGAACGAAGTCGGTCAACTGGTTTTTAAATGGCAGCCATTACAAAATTTGACACTTTTAAAAAATACACACCGCGATTGAAGTGCGGCAAAGATATTTTTGAATTTCTATCGACGATATTGGGCCCTTTCTTGTGTTTCAGTTAAAATACGTTTTTTATTCGGACAAATTAGAGTCACTAATCGGTCAGTTTGGGCATCTAAAATAAATACTAAAAGTCATACTCCACCAGTCACAAACGTCCGCCGATATGGGGTAAATATGCCCCCAAAAATATTTTTCGGGTTTATCTCAATAATTAATATTAATTTTTTTGAAAAAGTAGCGCGGTATAAAAATGTTTGACACTAAATTTTCCATGAAAATAGTTAGGTATATTTTATTTTAGTCATCTAACGTCTCCTTCCCCAGCCAAATGAGTGCCATAGACTGTAGGTTCATTTTTATTGTGCACTCACAGCATGACTACAGTGGCTATAATTATTGATTCAATAACTTCGACCCATAAAGACACCTACTCATGGTGCATTCATTTTTTCATAGATGTCAAAATGAGGAGTGAGAGGAAAGTACTTCCATTTTTTGTTGTTAATAGCTCCAATTACAAATAGCGAGGAAAAAAAAAAGAAAATTTTTTGAAATTTTTCTGTTGATAATTTTTTCAAGTTCCAACAAGATGGGTGGGTGGCTGAGATATCAGCCTCAGAGTCCGGAGTAAAATAAAATTCCTGTCTAGGTCCTGAGGAAATTAAAAATCTGACGAGAAATTAAATTGAAGAAAAATTCTGAAATATTCCTAATTTTTCCTCACAATTTTTCATTTTAGGTAATTAAAAAAAAAAAGAAAAAAAAGAGGCCCTAGAGCCCTTTGTCTCCTATTCTGACGTCCATGCAAAAGTGAATGCATCGTGCGTACTGTGTATTTATAAGTTCAAGTTACTGGTTAATATAGCAACTGTAGTCATACTATTTCAGTGAACAATGAAAAGGTACCATTCCATACACTCATTTGACAGAGGAAGGAGAGTCATTATACTAAAATGAATATGTAACGGCCAAAAGAGGTGGTAAAGTACCTAGTTAGAACCACTTTCGATGTTACACCATACACGAAATATCACGTACTTAAAAGCAGTAATACTTCTAAAATAATTTAAGTTTATCATCCACAAACTATAGTTGACCTTAACATATAATAGAGACTCAGTAATATTTTAAAACACACGAGTGAGTTTACACATTTAATAAAATAATAATTTGTACATTATAGTACATATATTAATATGTTAATATTTAAACATATACAATCACAATCCAACAAACAAGACTATCTGTTCACTAGAGTCTTCTACTAAAGAGGTTCCAGGTACTTAGAAGTAGCTGTCAAGGAACTGTGTCTTTTTCCACTGAATCGAGGGATTATATATTCGTTCAGGGTATGAAAACGTACGTGTCGGATTGGCTAAGTGAGGTAGGGTGTTGTTATTATAGGGTTGTGCTGACTCATCGAGTACTCAAGGGACAGGCACAAGTAGGTCATGAATATACAGGAATATATCTATATTCATAAAATTAAATACGGGTAATTTAGTGGTTGTTTAGAAAGAGTTATAGGATTATTATTGTTGATAAATATCTACGTTTTTGGTATTCGAGACTGTGTGGACGAATATGTTCGTCATTTCTAAAAATATACGTTACACAATTCTCCGGGGGAACAAAAAAAATCAGGAAAAAAAAATTTTCCAAAGTCTATTCAACAAGTACGAGTTAAAAAAAAAATTTCTTATTGACTATGCATGGTTAAAATTATGTCATATAATGTGAGGATATATACTTAGAATAAAATATTTTACGAGTATTAATTATGAGTAACAAATTTTTTCTTAGGTATATAGGTATTTAGTATATCGTATTATTTTGCGTAATTTTCACAATGCTGTGCTTTTTGTTAAATTAGCACAATTTCGACTGGAGATTAACTTTAAATATACAATAATAAAAATTAAAATAAATGAGATTGTAATTAACCACAATAAGAATATCCCATTGACAAAAGTTAGATAATCATTAAAATTTTGATCGGGTATTTATAGTTCAATGGATTTAATTTTGTTCTCCAAGTCGTTAACGGGAACAGTGTGGGGAACAAAATTTTTCCATTTGGGGTTATAGACCTTTGTCGTTGCTAAGTCTATGGCAAGATCAAAAGGTTCTGTAAAGTCGGAGAAATATGTCAAAAGAAGTGGTAAGTGATTTTCAATTTTAATAGTCTCTTCCAATGATTCAGAGAGACAGGGGATTTCTATTGGGATAATTACTGTGTTTTTATTGTTTTCGTCAATGTTTTTGATTTGGATATGACAAGGTACATCCAGAATAAAGGTTCCGGGGGAATTATTATTGATTTTTAGTTTTTCGGATTTTTTTTGTAATAGAATTAGTTGCAACGAGGGAATTGAAGTTTACGATAGCAAATTTGGTGTGTCTAATAGGATGCACTAGTGTTTGGTTATTATTAGGATTACATTTAAACGAACAGGATTGCAATAAATTTTGATTTTAGTCTTGAAAGAAAAGATTCTTTGCACATGAAGATAGTTTATCACTTCCTCTATTAGACGGAAGGAAGCATAGTGGTTTATCAGAGTTACAATAGTGGAGATTAGTTCCACTGATGTAGCGTACGGAGTTTGTTCTGATTTCGTGAATAATCAGGGATGGTTCTTGATCCCAGCTGTACAGTTCATTCGAATGACTTTTGAATGTGTGCGGAATGAAGTTGTAAATTTCGTATTTAGTGTCTAATTGTTTTAGAGGAATTTTGATTTCCAATTCTAAGGTATTTTTAAAGAAATTGCAGTTTACAAGTTCAGCATGATAGTAGTTTTGAATATCCTTAATAGGGATGGCTAGATCAAGGTCTAGATTTTTTGTAATTTCTAAAAGTTTTAGTATATCTTTTCCCAATATTTCTTTCAAAATAATTGAAGAAGGGATTATATGAGACTTACAAGATGTTAAGATGTTTGATAATCTTAAGGTGTTTATAAAATAGTTATCATAGAATCCTTGTATATAATTTAGAGAGATTAGTAGTTCATGTTCTTCTAGGGAATTTTCCATAAAAGAGTTTGTATGCCAGACAAATTTTGTCATAAAATTATTTGTATGATCGATAAAACTATGCAGATTAGTGGACGTATTTACTAACGCTGCATGTTCGGTCAACAGTTGATTTTTTATAATATCGTATTCTTCTTTCAACGAAATTTCGTTAGCCAGAAAATTTTGTCCATCTCTAAAGTTTAGCACTTGACAGCAAAAGCATAGCGCATCTCCAAAGAAGTACTTGATTGGGGTGAATACGCTTCGTTTGCTTCGAATGGAGGATGGCGTTGAATAGAAGTCTTGAATCATTGCGATATTTTGTTCTTTGAAGTTTTTTATTGCATTTTTTAGACATTTTGCCATTTCTGCATATTTGCAATTTTTCCAGGTTGTTTCTTTACACAACTGGTGTTTGAAATTTGTTGCTAATAGCTTGTCTGCTGATTCATGCAGATCTAGCTTCATAGAGTAAATTATTGGGGCAGATTTAGAGTATACGAAAATATTGCTTATTTCTTGAAAATAAGCGTCAGTTGACGCCGTCGTAATCCTATATGGGTCAGACGATGTTCTTTGCGCAATAGTAATCGAAGAAATAGTTATTGTGAAATAGAAAAGTAGATTCGTATACATTTTCTGAAACAGAAAAAATGCAACGTCCAAATTATTTACGAGTAATTATGATTTTTAGGAATTTATTAGGGCACTGGAATGCTGGGGTGAGGAGAGAGATAGATTTTTGCTGACGTTTGAAACTACGAATTTCGGTCATCTGTTTGGTATAAAGTTTATTAAACTTGACCGGTCATATTTTTTATCTACTAAAAATTCACCTTTTTCAAATGTAATTTTGTCCGGTTCATCATGAGGACGGGACAACATATCAGCCATACAGTTATTTTTTCCGGCGATATGTTTAATTTGACAACTATATTCATTTAATTTTGAGATTAATCTAATTAATCTTGGGCTTGGAGTATTGAATTTCTGATGATAAATCAGATGCTTATGGTCCGTGTATACTACAAAGCGTAGTGCTAGTAAGTATCCACAGAAATGGGCTAATGCATTTGTGATTGCCAACATTTCCAAGTCAAAAGAACATAATTTTGACTGGGCAGGTTGGACTCTTTCCAAGAAGTATCCAACTGGATGTTTATGCTTCGTAATGGGATTAGTTTACAGCAGCACTGCACCTAATGCAATTTTTGAAGCATTAACTTCTACACAGGTTTCCAATTTTGGATCATAGATTGCCAATACAGGTGTGGAAATCATTATTTCTTTTAATTTTTCAAAGATTTCAAGGTGTTCTTGATTTAATTTAATTTTGGCATTTGATTTGCTATCTGTTCCTCTTAATAAGTCAGTAAGAGGAGTAGTAATTTTAGCTAAATTTCGGATTAATTTTCTGTGGTAGTTTATCGATCATAAAAATTATCTTAATTGTTTTAACGTATTTGGGGGGTTTATATTTTTAATAGCCTCAATATTTTTATTTAATGGGTGTAATTCGTTATATCGGACAGTATGTCCTAAGATTTCAATTTTGTTCATTGCAAATTAACATTTTTTTGTTTTTATTTTTAGATTTACTTCGTTTAATCTTTTTAGCATTTCTCTTGTATTTTCGAGACATTCTTCAAATGTTTCTCCGAAAATACAAATATTGTCCAGGTAACATACCATTTTTTTCCAAAATATATCGTGGAATATGTCATCCATGATGGTTTGGAAGATGGACGGAGAAATGGTTAGGCCTATTGGGGTAGAATTGAATACATATCAAATTCCATCCACATTTATTCCAGTGTATTGTTTAGATTCTTCTGTGAGAGGGATCTGTGAATATCCACTGTTTAAATCAATTGTTATAAACCATTTTTTATTTCTTAAGTACGGCCAAATAACATCAATCGTAGGAACACAGTTGTTATCCATAATAATTCTTTGATTCATTCTTTGGTAGTCTACTAATACTCTGTAGACTCCATCTGGTTTCTTTTTTACAAAAATTGGGGATTCAAATTTTGATTTTTCCTTTTTTAGGACACCTGCTTTTACTAGGTCATCGACCAGTTTATGTAGGGCCTCATGTTCTGCGTGTGAGAATTTGAAATCCCTACACCGCAGTGGAGTTTTGTCATCTACACGGACAACTTGTTCGGGTATTTTACAGACAGAGACTTCGTCTGTTTTTCCCGTAAAAATATTATTAAATTCATTGATTGTTTCATACATTTTTATTTTCTGTTCAAGCGAAAGATTTGGGTTAATTGGGATGGGATTTCCTCAATTATCATTAAAGATAGTAGTTTCTGTTATTTTTTCTATTTGGCAGGAATTAATTTCTACTGTGCTACTTAATTCAAATTTTCCTAAGTATTCGCCTTTATAGATTACGTGAGGTCTGTTATTGTGATTAACAGCCACTATCGTGTCTTCTGATACCATTAAAAAGAAATTACGTTTTTCTTCCATGGATGTTTCACACAGAAACTCCAGGTGCTCAGGCAAAGTTGCTAAAATTAGCACTGAATTTGCCTCAATTTTAAAAATTTGGGGGCATAATATTTAAAGGGCTTAACATAACCTAACTTATTTTCCATTTCAATAGGGTAATTGTGACATTCAGGCTTGTCAAAACATTGCTCTTCATCACCACACGGTAAAGTGAATTTGTTTTTAGAGAAGTCCATTTTGGCTTTATGGGTTGACAAAAAGTCGTAACCCAATATGACAGGTTCTACCAAATTTTGGACAACGAAGGTGGGATGTGGGTAAATGCAATGATCAATGGAAAAAATCACATTGGTTACTCCTATGACCTCGAGAGGTTGGCTATCCGCACCACAAAATCTTATTTTTGTTGGTAGGATTGGTTCCGTAAAATTGACTTTCTTTAAAATTTTTTCGTCTATTAGTGTCTGTTCCAAACCTGGATCAACTAGGCTAAGTATTTGTTTACCACAAATGGCAAAAGGGAGGTGAAATTTACATTTGTTTCTGCAGTACCCTTTATTTTGAAATTTCTCGTCACTAACATTGTTAACCTGTTTTGATTCTTCATTCGAGACATCCCTTACAGCTGACGAGTCATCTGTAAGGGGGACAATCAGTTTTTTGAGCAATTATTTTGGCAGGCCTGGGGGTTTGGGGTTTGGAGGTAGTTTTGTTGTTGTGGGGCTGCCATCAAAGGTGCTGCGGGGGCAATCATTTGAGTGTTTGCAGCCACATACGGAGGGTTTTGGGGAGTATTAAATGAAATACCGTTCCATGCTGGAGCATTATTCCAGTTTGAGTTCCAACTTGGGGGGCCAAACTGGTTCCAGTTTGGAGCTCTGTTGGAGTAGTAACCATTATTATTTGTAGGAAAATTGTTTCTACGAAAATTTGGGTTAAAATTTCTACCTTTATAATTAGGGTTGAAATTTTGATTACTATTTCGATTTTGATTGTTTTGGTTTCAGTTTTGGTTCTGGTTCCAATTACCATTATTGTGATTATTATTATTATTATTATTATTATTATTATTATTATTATTATTATTCCTATTTTGATTTTGATTTTGGTTTTGGTTTTGATTTTGGTTTTGATTATAATTATTTTGTTCATTATTATTGTTTTTATTTTGGGGATTTTTAATTTTCCTGGATTCCTGAGATTTTGAGATGTTCGCTATTGCAGCGCTCATTTTTTCCATCTCAGCTTTCCAGACTGGATCGGATGATACTACATTTACATTTTTTTCAGTTTTCTTTTCCATTTTTCCAGCTTTTAATTCTTCAATAGTTTTTTCAAGTTGTTCAATTTTTCTCCGTAGGAAGGGATCCGAATGTCCAAGTACTTTGTCTTTAAACTCTAAGTATTTGGAGAAGGCCTTATCGAGTTCTTGGATTGTTTTTAGTTCTTTTTTTATTAAAAATACTCTTTCCTTTTCGGGAAGATTAGACATTATTTTTTCGATTATTTTTTCTTCAGTAATATCTGGTTCAATTTGTTTTAAGATTCTTTTCACGAACATAATGTACGCAGGGAAATCAGCTTCACCATTATATTTCCTTTTGTACAATATTTTGCGTAGTTGGGGTTTGGTTCTAGTAAAGACTTCCAGGATTTTTTGTTTAGTGTTTTGCCAATTGTTACATTCGTGGTTTGCTTGAATTCTATCTTCAAACATTTGTTTAGCGAGGCCAGAAAATGCAATTCTTATTTTTTTGAATTTCATGTTAGCATCCCAATTGAACGATTCTGCTTCATTTTCAAATCCAATTAAAAATGAAACGATATCTTCAGTCGGGGTGTGGCCATATAGGGAAGGTCTGATGTTTACAGCAGCCTTTCCTGTCATTTTATTTTCTAAGGGTATGTAGGGGTTTTCTAAAATTCTAGTTTCAAGTTCTGGGCTGAGAAAATCTTCGTCAGATTTTTCTAAGCACTCAGTAATATTGTCTAGGTTAATAGCTGACCTAACTCTTGGAAATGGTGTGGGGTTATCCAAATTTTCCAAAAGTGGAGTTGACGTAGTAAGGGGATTAAAATATTTTCTTATTATAAGATTTTCTAATTCGGGAATTTGTTCACGAGGTTTTCGTGTTGTTTGTAAAATTATTTTTATATTTTTGAATTTCTTTACTAGATTTAATTTTTAATAGGATATCCTCTAGGGTTTTTATACGAGAAAAATATTTTTTATCAACTTTGATATTTAAATTTTGACACACGTTAATTAGTTCTAAATTTTTAGCTTCGATAAGCCAAATTAAATTTGTTTTAGTAATATTGGATTCGGATAAATTTTCTTAAGTTTCATTCATAAAAATAAATTTTTCGCGACTTACAATTATTTAACAAATCTTATATTTAAGGGAGGGACGCGAATTATAACTAGTATTAATTGTTACTTCGTTTTTTTCCTTTTGTTTGAACAGGAGTTTGATTGATCTGCTGCCGTTTTTGTCACCAAAGTCTTCTTCACCTTTTGATTTTTTGTATATACACCCGTTTTTCTTATTTTTGTATAATAAATATCCTTTGTTGGTTTTGAAGTTCAGATTTTCTTTTCACTGCTGATCTTTTTCCACTTGCAAATAACCTTTACTTCCTTTCCTCAAGAGTGCCTCTTACGCCTTTCTCATTGAGTACTTAACTAGAGTTTTCAAGATTAATGCAAAGTACTTCGGATCAGAGGAATTGAAACAGCAACTTGGATCAGAAACTCCAGGAAATAGGTACTAGAGCGAGAGTTCAATTCGCAATAGCAGACCAGTTGGGCGCCAATAATGTAACGGCCAAAAGAGAAGGTAAAGTACTTAGTTAGAACCACTTTCGATGTTACACCATGCACGAAATATCACATACTTAAAAGCAGTAATACTTCTAAAATAATTCAAGTTTATCATCCACAAACTACTAGAGTCTTCTACTAAAGAGGTTCCAGGTACTTAGAAGTAGCTGTCGAGGAACTGTGTCTTTTTCCACTGAATCGAGGGATTATATACTTGTTCAGGGTATGAAAACGTACGTGTCGGATAGGCTAAGTGAGGTAGGGTGTTGTTATTATAGGGTTGTGCTGACTCGTCGAGTACTCGAGGGACAGGCACAAGTAGGTCATGAATATACAGGTAATATATCTATATTCATAAAATTAAATACGAGTAATTTAGTGGTTGTTTATAAAGAATTATAGGATGATTATTGTTGATAAATATCTACGTTTTTGGTATTCGAGACTGTGTGGACGAATATGTTCGTCATTTCTAAAAATAGACGAAAATAAACGTTACAGAATATAACTTTTTTGTATAAAATTTTGTGCCAATTTTTTTTATAGAGTGCTACTCTTTTAAAAAAACTCAATAATTGTTGAGATAAACGTGATAAACCGTTTTATAAGAATATTTATCCCCATAAATATGGACTCTCAGCAAGGGGGAAATATGACTTTTAGTAAGTTATTTTAGACACCCAAACTGACCGATCAGTAAAGTAATCCAAACTATTCTAATTTATCTGAATAAAAGTATTTTTTTGTTCTCATATGATTGGACTACCTACTACTTTTTAAGATCTATAATGGCTCTTAAGTAGAATGCTGATTTAGGAATGATTTTAACGATGTCTAAGTATCAAGAGCCAATTCGGACGTCATAAGAAAATACCCTGGCTCATAGTATCATAAACGTGTACCATATCTTTGCCAATTTTTCACAAATTGTACATGATGTTTAAGTACCTAAATATAATGTAATAGTCAGAACAATAGAAAATAAAATTTCGCTTTTTTATTCACCGAAGAAGTTTTCTATAAACGAATCTTTGGAATATGAAAAAGAAACACTAGCTACGTGAATTCTAAAGGTAGAATCAAATCGACAAGATACAAAACCAGGCAACCTAAACATATTCTCATATGCTTGTCAACAAATTACATCTAGCTAAATTTCGAATACTTCATTAGCATGTAATAGGTACAAATCCAAAGTTCGGAGAATTTAATATATTTATTCACGTTTTATCACACAAGACGCTTGCATCATTGAGAAGAACCTGGATAATTGGCCTAAAGTTTTGTACAGGTAGGTATCCTATACAATGTACTTACTCTTTTTAGTGTATTTTCCAAAGAGAAATACAACTATCGCATTCAGTGCAGTGGCGATACCTGGGGTGGGACCTGTGGAAAAGTGCCAATCCTGAGTCGTAGATCACGAATATATAGGTCACTCAAATTCTTCTGTACACAATATATATATATATATATATAAAGTATATATTTTCACTTTTTGCTCTTTTTAGCACTTTTTGCGAATCTATGGAGCCTCCGCTGTTCAACCTATGGAAATGAAACTTGAATTCGTGTTAAAAGCTTTCATGGGCTACACACTCGTGTTAAAATTTTTAAAATAAATCTGCTAGTTTTAGAGGAAGGCATTCTCAAAATATTGCAAATCCACTGTGTTGTCATCACAATAACTCCCGTAAATTTGAAATTGTTATAGCAGTTGGAGACTATTAGAGAATAGTTTGGTATTGAATTTGAGAAAAATTGGTCAACTGGTTTCTTAATGGCAGTCTTTACAAAATTTGACATTTTTGGAAAACACACACTACCGTTAATGCGCAGTAGAGATATTTTTCTTTATTTTTTTTTAGACCTTTTCCATTCTCGAAGGTTCTGATTCTTCATTAAAAAATAGCATTATAAAATATATAGTCCATAAAATCTTCAAACACTACTCTAATTTTAATTGTCATATGTTAAACAACGGAGGCTCCACAGACTCCAAAAAATGTCAAAATGAGGAAAAAATTGGAAATATATATATATATCCATATAAATATATATGTACATAATTGTGATGGTTATGTATCGCAACAGAATATTTAAAATATGCTAGTTGATAAAAGAGTGTATTGAACAGTAAGTTTATAAAACATGAAGGAATGTAAAATTAATAAGCAGTAACAAAACGTTAAGAGATTTAAGAATTAGAGTAGATTAAAAAGGAAATATTAGAATGAAAACTGAAATAAAAAACATGAGATTATATAGTATTTAGATTATTAGTCTAAGGAGGAGGTTCGACCGATTTTACAGTGTTGGAGAAGGGTTTTGATTTTATTAGTTAACAGAAATGTATACATAACAAGTATGACCAATAATCTTAAGAGAATATGACATAGAGTGGGTGTTCACAAATAATTTGGTGAAAATTAAGATATAATGTAAGATTGCAAAAATATAATAAACAATAAATGAGTTCACAGGAATTGTGTGAACAAAGTGACTGTTTATGTAGGAAAATGATGTCGGTCTTGACTTTTTTGAATGACGTGATTATTTATGATTGGAATAAGAACAGAAAATAGATTGAGAGTAATGATGATGATAATAATAAATATACGAATTTAGGAAAGTATTATGTACTATATGAAAATATCGTTACAATAATTATACGCTAGGTAAGTATCTCCATTGCGCAGCGCGGACGCCATCTACCAGATTTTTGTTTAAGAAATGGGATACCTTATCATTACTTGTAAAGTTGTGATTTTATATAATTCTGACGTATTTTTTGATAGTATTTATTTTGTGAAAGGCATGTATACGAGAAAAATGTCAATGTCTTTCTTCCTTTTGTGTGTATCACTCCGTTTAGCGAGAGACAGAACTTGAAAAACTTGTAAAAAACCCATTGAAAAAGCAAATATTATAACAATAAAAAATAGAAAAAAAAAAAGAACAGCACGTATAGTAATGTAATTTCGTTGAATATTTGAAAAAAGTAAAAAAAAAAAGGAATATATTCTCATACTCATCTTTCTTTGGGAAAAAAGGAAAAAGATATAAATTCCAAAATAAAGTTTTTTTCTTCTCTATTTCTAAAATACGACAGTATCTTACACCTGTTGAAACATAATTTGTTGATTTTCATCTTAAAATAATATTTTTGTTTTCATTCTGTTCTCACAAAGATAATGATACTCTTGCCATTAAACGAAGGCTATTGGTACAAACATGTTCCAATGGTAGTCAATTTGATTTTGATTTTCAAAGTGATCAGAGAAAAAAATTGCCCCTACAAACATTACTTAAATTATAGTTGGAACTCTAAATATTCACAGTGCGTGGTAGTTGGATTCAATTTTATTTGGTTTTTACAGCCGATAAAACAATAATAAAAAGAAAAAAGAAGAGTAAAATGGTGAGTCACCCTCCTAAGCCTCCCTTGTTGATGAGCAGCGGTTTGTTTGATGATGTTTGTAATTTTAATTTAATGTTTACGTCAACCAGATTAACATAAAACTGAATTTATTAGATTAAAAATAAAGATGGTGAAATATTTACCTTCACTGTTTTTAATCAGTTAAAAAAAAAGAAAAACACCTGATAAACCCACACATATTATACTAAAAATAGTTTGATTTTTCAAAAATTGTATGTCCGAAGAAATTGTAGGTGTTGAAAAAGAAAAGTGGCTGGTACCTACCACTGTAAGCTATTTTAAAAGTGATTTTCAATTAAGGGAAAACAATTTTTTTTTTAATTATGAAGTATTATTGGTTTTTAATTTTTTAGTAATATTGGGCTTAGAATTCTTCAATATTTTCCTATGTTTTGACATAAAAATTTTTTACACTCTGAACTAACAGATACGCCTATTAGTTCAAAAACTATGAGCACTCAACCTCATATGATTTGCCAGGAAAGCGATAGAACTGCAGCTCACAATTTTTTTATTCATTGTTTGAACTGCCCACAACACAACAATAGCGTTTGGCACCAACCATGTTTACTTTTAAAAGTTAAATTATTTATTTTATTCAAATAATATTTTATTTTATCAATATTAAAACTCGAGTGATAAATGAAAATAATAATAAAACAAAACACGCATTTGTCATGTATATGATATTACGTTTCCAACCATCCCATTTCTTATAACTTTTGAACCAGGTGGCACTCTCGGAGGTGCTTACCTACCTTATGTGTACAGAAGAATTTGAGTGACCTACATATTCGTGATCTACGACTCAGGATCGGCGTTTCTTCACAAGTCCTGCCCCCAGGTCCCGCCATTGCACTGAATGTAATAATTTTATTTTCCTCTATAAAATACACTAAAATACGAATTCAATAATAATCACCAAGATAGCTTTTTGCACGAACAATATTAACTTACAGTGAACTACCAAAAGAAAGCATGAATGACTCATACATAGTGAAATAATGCATGCCCACCTCATTCGATCCGTTATCTTTAATTCGGTGACTTACTCACCTGTCTTTCAGCTACTGAGCCACAATATGAAGAAACAAGTCTGGTGAATCAGAGACGAGCTGATATTTTCATCACGTCAATCATGCAAAAGTTTATACTTGAAAGCCATGATCATAATCAAAAATTTTTTTAAAGTGACACACTAACTACCGTTTTATCAAATTGAAGATGTAAAATTTTTTCACTTTGGACGCGTGTAAGAAAATGTGAAAAAATTTTATTTTGGATGTTTTGAAGAGGGCAAAAACCCCCGTCTCCCTTTTTGACTACTCCAGTACTTGAAATGGAAAAACAGACTTCTAAATGATATAAAAAGTCCTACTGTCCATCAGATTTATTCAAAAAAAAATTTCTTGATGTATGTCTACCTCATCGATCGCTCTTTTTAGATTCTGAGCATAAAGTTTAGATTCCAGTTACTCATGTTACCCGTCCCAAAATAACCATCAAAAATACTATCAGCAGTTTATTAAAAACTGATGACTTCTAACAACTCATTCAACTTCGGTATATATTTTTAAAATTAAAAGATAAAAAATGTAATTTGTTACCAACTTCAAGTTTTACTAGAAATATTTGTTTTAATTTTTTTTTTTTCTCCAATGTGTTGCATACCGCTGCTAAAATCAGAGGCATACGAATGAGACATCTTTTAAATGGAAATTGTAGCGGTGAAAAGTGCTGCTAATGATTGAGAAATTAGTCGGTTTTCAGTCCACTCATCAGACGACATTCATGTATTAGGAAATGTGGTAGCGTTTCAATAGAAACGGAGAAATGGTTTGAAAACAAAGGAACAAGAGTGATTTAGCGGACAGGTGCATTTATGATCCAACGAAACAAATTAGAGTAAGTATTATTGAACATTTAGGTTTACAAAAATTGTTTACTTTTTGGGACTAAATTTCTGAAGAAATACTTTGTTTCCTGCCTCACAATTATATCAACAACATGGCACACATATCTTTAAGTTACTAATTATGTTAGTAGTAATCGTCTACAAATTCTCTTTGAAAAAAAAAAAACAAAAAAAAAACAAAAAAAAAACAAAAAAAAAACAAAAAAAAAACAAAACATAGATTTCACACATCAGTATGTAATCGTCTTGGTTATAAAAAACGTATTAAACAAAAAGTTAGTACCATTGGTTTGTTATTTCTACCGATTTTCGAGTCTGAAAAATAGAAAAATTTGAGATTTTTATAATTTTTTGGTACTTACACCGATCACTTGGCCACCTTGATTTCGATGTTGATTTCGGTGTCGCTACTTTTATAATCGCAACCCTAACAGCATTTTAATGTAAAAATGGAAAATTTAAGATTTTTAGAGACATTTAATCCTAATTATTTGGAAACCGTGCTTTCGGTGTCAATATCAGTATTATCGCTGCTTTCGACATTGCGCCTTTATACGAGTACAAATATTTTGATACTGAAAACATTTTCAATGTTTAGACAAAAAAAAATTTCTCTGCTAAAGATCGAACTTTAATAGATTAGAGATCAAATCCATCAACATCCGTATGTATATTACACCTACAGAGCATGAAATTATTTCAAAACAACTAGCCTAATTCACAATTGTAGGCTTCTAAAACTGAAGATATTTATTCTGATCAACCTTGTTGAGTCAGGTCTGTTTGCTTGCATTGGCGATGGCCGACAGCATAGAAGAATATTCTAATTATTTAGTAGATAGATAGTTATTTTGTTTATGAAAAGCTCTTATATCGACCAATTGATAATATGTTGATTCATGTGTGATGATGAAATGTATTTAATTAAAAGCTGTGTGTTTCTTTCTCTTTCTCTCTCTCTCTCTCTCTCTCTCTCTCTCTCTTTCTCTCTCTCACTCAGAAAACGGACATAAATTCGTTTCGTTCATCCACAGAAAAGGAGAACCCGTTTAAAATTTATAAAATACTTTTCGAAATTGTTCAAAAGCCATAATTAAAAAACGAAAAATAAAAGGAAAGAGGCAATGTCGACACCAGCTATTCACACGTATACCTTTGGATCGTTATTTTCAAATGGTGAAGATAATAGTTTGTCCAGTTTCTAACACGACCTGCGTGCAATTTAATTTACTTGAGAGTGTGTGTTTTCGATTGAAACTTCTGTAAATTCGAACGCGTCGTCAATGAGACAAAATGAAAAAGATAGAAAAACCGAAAAAAAAAAAAACTTTTTATCCTCTGTATTTCGTAGTGTTCTCGTTTTAGAATTAAATTTAATTAATTTTCAATATAGCAAGTGAGAATCTAACGAACGAATGGAACCAAAATAAAACCTGATATAAAAGAAAAACGTACAGAAATATACAAAAAAAAAAAAAAATTCGTAGCTCCTGTTTTAATCGGTGTATTTTTTTTTTTTTTTTCGTACAAGTTTAGTTTTATTTCTACCAAACACGAAGTACCAACTATAGAAGAGTAATTTTATAATCCGAAGTTTATATTTTTCCTCATTGATTGTGGAGTACGACAGACTGACGAGGACAGAAAGAGAATGAAGGGGAGGTGGAAAGGGAGAGAATGGGGATGAAAGTTAGTGGGAAAAAAAATGGGGAAAAGCCAGGAAAATATAAATTTCCATCTCATCTCGGTGTAGTTTCGCGCTTTACTGTCAATTTTCGGGTGTGTATATATATATATATTTATACATGTATATATACATATTCAGAGGAAAAGCCTTGCGCCAGCGTACTTATCTGCTTTGCCTTGTTGCATGCTGCTTTTCATTTTCCAACCCTCCCCTCAACTTTACTTCCATCTCACTCCCACTTCGTCATTCTGTCTTTTTCTCGCATTTTGCACCCTTTCACCAGCCGCCCCCTCCTCACTTTGGATGAATTCTAGAAATGGGTACCGCCTCAAAGGGTATTCCCTCGCCTACCCTTCTTTATTTATTGTACAGACGCTAAACAATCAACACATCTTGTAGTTGTTTCGTTTTCTACGCCGAGTGAAAACCGTGTGAAATAAGCTTTTCTTTTATTTTCCTTTTTTTTTCTTTTTTTCATTTTTTTGGAATTTTATATGTTTTTTTTTT
>WOFM01000559.1:732085-882041 GCA_011428145.1 Ericerus pela | reverse complement strand
AAAAAAAAAACAAAAAAAAAACAAAAAAAAAACAAAAAAAAAACAAAACATAGATTTCACACATCAGTATGTAATCGTCTTGGTTATAAAAAACGTATTAAACAAAAAGTTAGTACCATTGGTTTGTTATTTCTACCGATTTTCGAGTCTGAAAAATAGAAAAATTTGAGATTTTTATAATTTTTTGGTACTTACACCGATCACTTGGCCACCTTGATTTCGATGTTGATTTCGGTGTCGCTACTTTTATAATCGCAACCCTAACAGCATTTTAATGTAAAAATGGAAAATTTAAGATTTTTAGAGACATTTAATCCTAATTATTTGGAAACCGTGCTTTCGGTGTCAATATCAGTATTATCGCTGCTTTCGACATTGCGCCTTTATACGAGTACAAATATTTTGATACTGAAAACATTTTCAATGTTTAGACAAAAAAAAATTTCTCTGCTAAAGATCGAACTTTAATAGATTAGAGATCAAATCCATCAACATCCGTATGTATATTACACCTACAGAGCATGAAATTATTTCAAAACAACTAGCCTAATTCACAATTGTAGGCTTCTAAAACTGAAGATATTTATTCTGATCAACCTTGTTGAGTCAGGTCTGTTTGCTTGCATTGGCGATGGCCGACAGCATAGAAGAATATTCTAATTATTTAGTAGATAGATAGTTATTTTGTTTATGAAAAGCTCTTATATCGACCAATTGATAATATGTTGATTCATGTGTGATGATGAAATGTATTTAATTAAAAGCTGTGTGTTTCTTTCTCTTTCTCTCTCTCTCTCTCTCTCTCTCTCTCTCTCTTTCTCTCTCTCACTCAGAAAACGGACATAAATTCGTTTCGTTCATCCACAGAAAAGGAGAACCCGTTTAAAATTTATAAAATACTTTTCGAAATTGTTCAAAAGCCATAATTAAAAAACGAAAAATAAAAGGAAAGAGGCAATGTCGACACCAGCTATTCACACGTATACCTTTGGATCGTTATTTTCAAATGGTGAAGATAATAGTTTGTCCAGTTTCTAACACGACCTGCGTGCAATTTAATTTACTTGAGAGTGTGTGTTTTCGATTGAAACTTCTGTAAATTCGAACGCGTCGTCAATGAGACAAAATGAAAAAGATAGAAAAACCGAAAAAAAAAAAAACTTTTTATCCTCTGTATTTCGTAGTGTTCTCGTTTTAGAATTAAATTTAATTAATTTTCAATATAGCAAGTGAGAATCTAACGAACGAATGGAACCAAAATAAAACCTGATATAAAAGAAAAACGTACAGAAATATACAAAAAAAAAAAAAAATTCGTAGCTCCTGTTTTAATCGGTGTATTTTTTTTTTTTTTTTCGTACAAGTTTAGTTTTATTTCTACCAAACACGAAGTACCAACTATAGAAGAGTAATTTTATAATCCGAAGTTTATATTTTTCCTCATTGATTGTGGAGTACGACAGACTGACGAGGACAGAAAGAGAATGAAGGGGAGGTGGAAAGGGAGAGAATGGGGATGAAAGTTAGTGGGAAAAAAAATGGGGAAAAGCCAGGAAAATATAAATTTCCATCTCATCTCGGTGTAGTTTCGCGCTTTACTGTCAATTTTCGGGTGTGTATATATATATATATTTATACATGTATATATACATATTCAGAGGAAAAGCCTTGCGCCAGCGTACTTATCTGCTTTGCCTTGTTGCATGCTGCTTTTCATTTTCCAACCCTCCCCTCAACTTTACTTCCATCTCACTCCCACTTCGTCATTCTGTCTTTTTCTCGCATTTTGCACCCTTTCACCAGCCGCCCCCTCCTCACTTTGGATGAATTCTAGAAATGGGTACCGCCTCAAAGGGTATTCCCTCGCCTACCCTTCTTTATTTATTGTACAGACGCTAAACAATCAACACATCTTGTAGTTGTTTCGTTTTCTACGCCGAGTGAAAACCGTGTGAAATAAGCTTTTCTTTTATTTTCCTTTTTTTTTCTTTTTTTCATTTTTTTGGAATTTTATATGTTTTTTTTTTCTTTCTCGCCTTAAATTTTTCCGGCTTTGCACAGAACAATTGTACTACTGATTGAACAACCTTCTGAAAAAAACCAAAACGAAAATACAAAAATTGTTATAAACAGTGTGGAAAAAAATTTGAAAAAAAAAATTGTTTTAGTTTTATTGTGTTTAGTGTAGCTATTCGGTTCTTTTTCCCTCCACAAAAAACTTTGAAGAAATTTTTCAACTTTGATAAGATTTGCAAATTGGTAGGTACGGCGGCTGCGGCGGCGGAAGTTTTATTTGATCGATACTAAATTATCGCGATTTATTCGTCTCTATACAAGTGATACCGATATCGATATTTTTATTTGAAAATATATTATTGTGGTTGTTTAGTTAATTCTGTGATTTGAACATTTTTTTTTGTTCGTCGATTTTTTTTTAGGTATATTGTGTGGTCTCTCGAATTTGCCGATCGTGTTGTTCGTGATATATAATATATTCGTGTTCATCTTTCTTGTGATTTTCAGTCTTCTCAACAAATTTTCTACGAAACATATTGTAAGTAAATGGAACACTTATTTAGATTTTGGTCCGTTAGACTGCTCAAACAATTTTGTCCCACTTTTTCGATGTTTTTCCTCTCAAAATACCAGAATTTAACTTTTCTCATTTCATTCCCGAAATTGACCCATTATTAAAATTTAAAGCGATTTAGTTTTTTTTTTGTGTATTTTTTTCTTTCAATTCTCTACAGAATTTCTCAAGCCGGCAGAAAACTATTTGGGCTATAAGAATTGGAATGAAACCAACGAGAATGAATGAGAAGTCAAAACATTTTCGACAAACCTATGAATAATATCGTATTTCGAATACAAATAGCCGAATGAAATTGAACAGAGGATCTAAATCATTCGGAAGGGAAGGGGAGTCGAAAAATACGTAGTTTCAATTCCAGTGTATCTAACATTTATACGTATAACTTCACGTTTTCTGACTGCTTATATCAAATTATAGGAATTGGTAACAAACAAATTTGATAAAATTCAGTTGGGATCAATAATAAAAATTTGAACTGAGAATTTTGTTGTTTTTTTATTTTAATTTTTATCAGTTGGTTTATTTGGTCTTAAAAAAACATGTTCTGCGAAATTAGATGACATGTCTAGAGACATTTTTTGTTCAAAGTGCGCATCTGGAATGTTGGAAATGGGCCGCCATGAAATGGAAGGTACCTATTGTTGTCGCAATAAAAGTCTAGGAGATAGATTTTTAGTTCGATGTTCGATCAAACAATATATTTCTATTTTGCTTCACAAGTACTCCCACTACAGATCTAACTGATATAATCGCTTAAGTCCATAAATCGAAAAAATTTTTGGCCCAGATGATATAAATTTTTTAAATTTTGAGTGTTCCTATATCAGCTGTAAGTACAGGTATTATGAGAATATCCGATCAAGTAATTTTTGAAGAATTCATCGGATATTGCCTCTACTGCTATATTTTTGTCCGTCTGCTACTCACGAGCAAAAATAATGAGAATTTTGACTAGGAAAAAATATGTACCCTAAGAAATGGTACCTAATTTTAAGTTTGACACAAAATTCTATCTTTCGCGTACAAATTCATTAAGGTAGGGGCTATGTTGTTTTATACGTATACATAAACGTGCCTACCTTGGTGATAAAGATTCACGCTCCAAACAAAATAAATTTACAATTAGAAATATACATATATATTTATTATTGCTTTTTAAATAAAACTGAATGGGGAGTGATCAGGGAAGCTACCTCTGAGCCAAATATTGTTACTTGTAAGCAATTCAAACATATTTATTGGTTAAATATTTTTTTTTATAACAAATTTTATACCTTACAATCGCATAATTATAGTAATATAATTTATTATAACAATCAAAGCCTTACAAAATCTCATACAAACGAACAAGAGCTACAAATTGTTAAAACCAACCTTGAAATACACTTTTTTTCCTATTTTTTATTTCTTTTTTTGTTTTTATTTTATTTATTTTTTATTGACTTTCTTTCAGAAACACTTAACTCTTCTAAAACTCAAAATTTACAATTTATTCGTTTCAAATTTTACTTCTGATAACTGGGATCATTAAAAACTGCGAGAGTTTTTTTCTGTTCTCGCATGACATTCGTACATTATAATGATTTTTTATTTTTCCCCGAAAGTTTTCAAATTTAGCTACAAATAGTCGAATGCAACGCGATTCTCATAAAATTTTTCATTTTTTTCACTAATTTTTAAATGAATGACCTCGGTGAAGTCGATGAAAAAGCAGTTGAACCCTACCAAAAGATAAGACCTTAAAAGAGATGTGGATGATGCCTAGGCGAATGAATCACCAGTCAAAAGATGAGATTTTGAATGGGATAGAGCACGTTTTTCATCACTTTCAACAACTGAGCCGGTTGAATCCATTCTTTAATATTTCATTTGATAAAAAAAACAGGCTGAATTTAAATTCTTCGCTCTCGCCAAGTGTTGCTGATAATGATTTTTCAGTTCATTCCTAAAGTTTTATATTTGTTTGCAGTGTTGCCAATTTTAGGGATTTACTCTCACATTACAGGATTTAAAATTGTTTGTTTTGTAATTGTTAAATTTTAATTCAGCAAATTTTTCTTCTTTAGAAATTTTTCTCGAAGAAGTCTATGCGAACCAAATCTTAATTGCTAAAAGAAACGAAACAGAAACCATATGTTTCATAGCCAACTTTTTTGGTACTGAATCGGAACCGAACTTTAATAATTTCATTTTAGGTTAAGATAGGAACGGAATTTGAAAACCAAATTCACCAAATTTGGAAAACTAATTTTTAATTGGAACTCGGTTCCTATTAAAAGTATTTTTGGTCTTTACTGTGCTTTTTTTTAACCTGGGAATTTAGAAATATTTACTAGATAATATAAAGATAAGATTTTTTTTTCCACCAGATTTAGATATTTCTGTTCAAACTGATTAGCTACCATGTTTGTGTGAATTCTGTAAAGTAACAAACGCTTAAAAAAATATATGTCTCCAAATATTTAGAATAAGTTCTTTTTAAGTTCGAGTACGGAAAATAACAGCCTCTTTAAAGAAATTATTCCGTACTTTTCTCCGTATTAAACAAATCTATTGTACTCAATCGAACAGACCTCTGTCATCATAAAATGACATGATGGTTTCGAAAAAATTATCTTTGAGAGAGGCTCAAACAGGTGCTGAACTCTTGTGCCATAAAAAAAACACATGTTTGGTCTCCTCCACAAAATTATTTTATAGGAACGTTCATTTTCTCTATAAGGTTCTCATCAAAGGAGCAAAAACTTAAATTAGCATTCGACTCGACATATTCTCTCTCACTTATTCTGTCAGTCCATTGCATGGCCTACGTCTCCCTCACCTTTGTACAGATTAAACTTACAGAACTGAGCACTTTCTCTCTATGAACATTCGTCTGAAATCGTAAAAAAATTTACCTGAAAATTATTATGTTTTTTTTTCCAGCTCTTCCAGTTTTCGTATATTTCACCAACTAACAGTCGTGGATTTTCAGTGAATTCGCGCGTGTACACTTGTGATAACACGTCATAATTTTACCAACCATCCGTAAACAGTCCAGTGTTTAGGCTGTGCTGGCTCCACACCAATAATATTTTCCAGCTTCATCTTCTCGTCTCACCTTTCTTCCAGCAATCCAAGTGACCTCTCAGTGCCAGTACCTCGACGGAAGGCCGCAGAGCCTACCGGTTGGCTGCATCCTGACATAACATTCGGTCAGAATACAACCGCATTGGCTCCACAACCGGTGTTTGCGGGTTACAGCCTGGTTGGCGTGTACCCTTGCGCGGTGTGGAAGCCCGCAGCATCCACTTCCCCAGCATCTTCATCCGCCTTAGCGTCTTCCACATCAACGAATCATCTGGTCGGAGAAAACGTTGTTGCCACCTGTGCGTGCAGCGGTTACGTGCAACCGTCATCGCAAACTTTAGTGGCCTCCAATCCGCATCCTCCAGCTCATCCACCGCCGCCACCACCACCACCTCCACCACCACCTCCAGGACCTATTCGTGTTAGCAGACTGGCTTCGAGCGTACGTACGGCGCCTTATCCGCCGGTCCAGCTGTATAACGCTAATTCGGGCATCGTTGAACCTTGTAGATGTCGTGCTGGTGCTGAGGAATTGGTCGCTGCTGCTGCTGCCTCTGCCGCCGAATCTTCCGCCTTGAGTACGACTTCGCAGCCAATGTTGTTCGTTCCGTTCGCCCTGCAGACCAACTATGGTAGCCACCATTTAACCGCTTCACCAGGACCGACGTCTCTCAGCTTATCCAACGGAAACAGCATCAGTCCTTCTGCACCCATGGCTTCTGTGGCAAAGGTAAAAAATTTATTATTATTATGTTCACGTCAGAAAACAGCTTGCATTCGCCTATATGGTCTCTAATTTTGTAACATCAATTAGCGCACCAATCTAGCAAACTGACTTACGAGTGTGGCTCTACTGGAAAATTGGTTACAAAAGAATTCGTGTATGCAATGGTTACTTTACCTTTGGTAAAGGTGAATTTTTCTAATCAAGCTTTTATCTTTCTTTTTTCGTATTCACAGTTGGAAGATAGCTAAAATTTCATCAGTTCTTATTTTGTTACACTCTGAGTTTCATTCGAAGTACACTTATTCTTTTGGTGCAGAACAATTGAACAGCCAAGACCTTTATTTTTATCATCTCTGCCTCACTGCTATTTCAGAAAACGTTCTTGCCTGCTAATATTAATTATATTATTCAATTCCTAACTATAATCTCAATCATAAACATATTTCTAATATTTATATCATTAAATAGTGACACTGAGTGCATTTTAGCCAATTTTTGTTATTTTTCTGTTTAATTTTTTATTCTGCCAATAGAGCCTGGTGTATCTAACTCAAAATCTTAAAACAGATAAATTTTTATTTCCTTACTTCATTTCCGGTTCTGTCTTTGACTCGAGCGTACCCTTATGACCTTTGCCCAATTAATAATTATCCGTAAGCTACCTATTCATATTATTTCATTCCTTCTCTCTTGCTGGAGAAATAAGCCTTATACACTTGAAAATTGAAAAAACAAACCTTGAAAATTTTATTTACTATCGAGTACAACTTCTTGAGCGAGAAACTGAACTTAGTTTCTCTTCCTGAAAATAACACCTAAGATGATGAAACATTGGTTCGTAAATATCCAAATAAGACTTTCCCAGTGACAGACATGGTTCCTAACTCAGGTAAAATAAGTAAATGAGCATCTGAGTTAACATTATTCGTGACAACAAAACCAATCATTTATGAAACAGCAAAATTATTAAGCATTAACTGGATAGTATGTAACAGAACCATTCATATATGAATAGAGGAGGAGGGAAGGGAGCGATCGACAAAATAGAGAGGGATAGAAAGAGAGAGAGAAAGAGAGAGAGACTGAGGGAGAGAGAGAGAGAGAGAGAGAGAGAGAGAGATAACTTTCCAATTTTAAAACATCACTGTAATTCATTAGGTTCTAATAACACAAAACTTGGCAACCACCTCCTTTCAGCCATAGAATTTTTCTTACCAAGGTTGTATCCACCTAAGGAAACATCTAAGTTGTACCTAATTGTCTTCTTTGAAACAACTAGGTAATAAACGTACAACGTATAGAAAAATAATCATATTTCCATGTTGCTAACAGTGGATAACTTTAGCATGTAAACTAGAGGACGATAAAATTGCTAATTACTAACCTGCCATTAATTTTCAGTGGCTGGCCGCTTATTGCTCGAGTGTGTAAGCCACCATAATTAAGTATGAAATTTCTACTGTAGCCGGCAAATTAAATAATTCATTTGAATAAGCTCTGAAATTTAGTTCATTGATAGACCGCTTTTAACACTGCAGTATTTTGCAGAATTGAAGTTCATTAGGAACTTCATGTTTATCCTAATTATAGCCATATTGTGATAAGGAGAGGAACAGAATCCGCACCTAAATCACACGAATTATTGAGTTTAATATTTTTAATTTTAACTGCCGGATAAAAAGTAAATTTTTGACCCTAGTTTGATATTTTATAGACATTTTCAAGTTCTAAAGTTGAACTATTTTCGTAAACAAAACGTTGAGAGAAATGATAAAAAAATTCACAAACTAAAACCGGCACATAATGTTGGTACTAATTATTCTGAAAATGCACAAGACACGATCAGCCTGACCTCCATGGTAATTGTTTTAGATAGTTTACCCGCATAAACGCTTTACGAAGGTATGCGATTAAGTCCGACGTTCGTTCACAACAGTCTTGATTGTTGAATAATTTTGCGAAGTACAAGTAAGTTTCTTTTTCTATTATTTCTTTACCCTTAAAGCTTGTTATTTATGGAATATCAAAACAGATTTATACGAACGAGCGGTATAACCTCCGTGGTATCCGTTTACAAATAAGCTACCCCATTTTACTGGAAAAATCAATTGTTGCAAATTAAACTGGTCCACAGTAATTTAAAGAGAACGTTTCAGTAGGTATGGCAATTTTTCAGCTGAGGTTTATGTGGAAACCTGCAATTTAATATTGTACTTGTAGAGAAACTTGGAGTTTGGACTAAAGCGGATTTTCACTTCTTATCAAACGAAATTAATTGACTTCGAAATTCGCACTCGTAGAAGTATTCCAGTCGAATAATTCAAGGGTTTGAAATTGAATTGAAGTATAACAGAGGTTTGTCGCCAAGAATAATGGGGAGTTAGTCACCTGAAAATACTCAGGCCCCGTGGCTTAACAACAAGGCAGGGCGGTCTAAAACGCATAATCATTCGGACGAGTTTTAGTTTTTTAAATTTTTCTTCATAACTAAGCAATATAGGTACAGGAACACGATTTGAATGTGTCCCACATCCAATCCTGCCGTTGTAACTAATCATATTGTAATGAGAGGAATACTGTATTATCAAATAGTCTCCAATGAATCCCGCACAATACTTATATTTAAATAAAAGTTTATTGAATGAAAATATTACAATACGAAGTCACTCATATTATCCTTTTAATACTGGATGATTACCTATGATAAAAATAAATGTTGATTTTCCTTGAGGGAGATTATTATAACTACGTTTATATTATTAAAATAATAATTATTAAAAATTAAATTCAAAACATAAATAATATTACAAAAAAATCCTTATATTAAATTAAATTAAACATAAATTTAAAAAATATTGAAATTAAAATTAAAAAATTTAATTTCCCTTATCAACTCAGCCGCGTAAATGAGAGAAAGACATCGAATGCATCCGTGCTAGACATCCAGACAGCATCATTCCATCCTTTGTCTGGATTCGCCCCAATTTCCTTTGTCAACGGAGATTTGAACTCACCCCACAGAGGAGAGGTAATTATGCATTAGCGCATTACGTGGTTAAGGTCAAAATCAATTAGACCAATCATAATGCTTCCGAATCTATGTTGAAGTGCTTAAAATACGCACCATATGTGCAGTCATCATCCGGGTAACATGTTTGCTGGGCTGACACGACTTTTGTTTCATCCTCCAGCCAATGCCCAGAGTGAAAGAGTGCAGATACCATTCTCGAGGGTACAATTCCATACAATATAAATACCTTGTACAAATAAAATTTGAAGCTAAAAAGTTTCCATGCATTAATTGTTTTGTTAATTATAGTTAGTAAGCTACTGAGATACCAGGCTGAAAAAAAGGGTATGGTTCTGAAAATCCTAGTAATCTGAAATTTGTATTATTATCTTACTGATAAGTTGAAAATGAACATAAATATTAGAAAAGAAATTAACATATTGAAATATACCACCAACATGTACACTTAATACCTCATTATATTTCATTCCTATACATACGTGGTGTTCCCAGTAATGGAAATGAACCTTCAAAGTAACCGTTCGAAGACTGTAAATTAATACAATGGAAACAACTTAGTAGGAACACATTAGGCGGTACCCTTTTTTGTTCCAAATAAGTGTTGTCTCATTTAAATGATACAGAGTGTTCAGGTGTAAAAATAAAAAATAAATAAATAAATAAATAAAAAATAATTGAAGTAATAATTTTTAATGGAAAATTTGATCACAAATCATTACAAAGGTGAAATTATACAATACAGGTATGTGACAGAATAAAAAAAGGTTACTGACGGTATTCTATGAAAGTTATCATAGAAACTGATTCTGTGTATTCTGACGCATCTTCTTGTTGGTGCTTGTTTGATTAACTTGAGCAAAAAAACATGAAAGACAGGCAGACTAATGACGAAAAACATCAAAAACTATCTCTATTAAACATAATAGGGATTATTATCTTTTAAATCAGAGAGTTCAGCAGTAATTTTCACATTTTATTGACTGCTTTGTCCCAATAAACCGATACGCGTCCTTAATGAGCAGTCTGATTTCCTTCACTTTTAGTGTGTTTGTTTTGGGACTTCCCTGATTTGTCCCAAATAAGCGGTTTTCACTGTATAATAAAACTAAATTTTTCTCTTTTTTTCTCCCAATCATATTTGCCTCATTCGACTCCATTATGATCATCGCCGCTTGCTACCACATCTCCATCAAATCCTTCGCTATCTCTCCTCTTTATCCTCGTCCTTTGAACAGCCTTCATTTTAGTGGACTTGAATCAAACTGAAAAACGTTGCTCCATTTTCCATCTTATAATTTTATTGTTCAAAAATCATCTCCACTTATCTCCTATTCTTTGTAACTCACTCATTCATGTTTACGTAGGCCCTAAAAGGATAAATTCTTCTCTCTTTAGTATTTACACTGAACGCTGGGTTAAATAGTCCAGATAATTCTTTCAAACTGAAATCAAAATATATTTAAGTAAGTTAAAAAAAAGTTTGATTTAAGAAATAAAAAATTCAAAATAATTATCAAACTTGAATGGAATCTGTATAATTATTAAGGTTTATGCTTGTAATCCTTGGATAGATTCTCCATGTAATAACCGAATTATATAATATTGTCAGTGTTATGTCTACATGAGAATAACAGAGAGGTACCTACTGTAATGGCAGAGACACTACAGAATTTCAGTTTGTATGTATAATGTGTTTAACGTCACGAGGACTATAAAACATACATCGTCACACACCTTGCACTCTCACTAGGCATGAGAGCAACTATGAAAACCTCCTCAACCGAGTCGCTTGTCTCTCTACTTTGCCTTAAAAAACAAGGATCCTGCATGCCCTCCAGGTGCGCAGGAGATCGTAGGTATAGCACACAATACTGGGGGTGGTGTCCATACCTAGTTTTCCAAGACTTGGTGTCTCTGGTGATCTGTAAAAAAGTTATTAGTAATATAAAAACGTATAAGTACTGTTATGTTCTTTATTAATAGCAACATAAGTACTTAATCACAAAATTTAAAAAGACACAAATCAACTAAGGGAAGACAACTTAAGTTCTTTTTTTTGAGTTGGAAAGCTTGTGGTTTCCCAACCTGTGAGTTGTATTTTGATTAAACTGCTAGGTCTATGGGAAGGAAAGTGCATGTCATTGGTTGGTACTATAAAGGAGTGACTGTAAGGAAGAAATAAAATTTAGTTTGCAAAAGAAATTAAGCTAATTAATATTTTCTCAAATTCTGGTCATTTGGATCATAATCCGCTATCACCTCTCATCCACTTTATCCTGAAAAGGTTGCTTGATGGTGAGAGTAAGTGTTTGGAAGACAAGTGCTGTCTTGTCTTTAAAGATAGCTGTACCCAATCAGTGTTGCCAGATTTTGAGAGCATGATAGCCGTACACAAACCTTTGAAATGCTGTATATGACTATTTAGAGCCGCACATCTTGTAGGGTTAACTTTTTCTTAACTTTTTTTGGAGATAAGATGGGGTATGACATGACTTTGGATTTGGTTTTGACATTTTTCCCCTAATTGACATGTTTCCTTTCCACTTGGTATCTTAATGAAAAAAATCAGTTCACAGCCTTCATGAAGAAAAAAAAAACATCGAATACAATTGTGAGAGAACCCTTAATCATAAAGAGCTGAAATTTTACTGGGTTATTGACAGATGTTAGCTGAAAATTTTTTGAAAATTTGGCTAAATTCATACATTTTATTCTCAAAATATCGTTGAAGTTCCCCAGCTAAGCGTAAATTGAATTGATATCATTTGAATCACATAATTCGAACATAATTTCAGCGATACATTGAGAATAAAACATACGAATTAAACCAAATTTTCACAGAATATTCAGCTAACATACTTACATGATTCCAAAAAATTTCAGCTTTCTACAATTAATGATTCTCCAACAATTGCGTACAATAATTGTGATTATATGGAATGGAAGGAATAAGTTTGAAATTTTTCATAATAGAATAAACTCTGCTCCGATCTCCATTCAAGTGATAGTATGAATAATATTTACTTTGAAAGTTCTATTAGCAAAACATTTAAAAACAGTAAATAAAATACTTAAAAATTAAATTGCAAAGAAATTAATAAAATCATTAAAATCTAGAAAAACTGCAGCCATCGTGACAACAAGCCAAATTCATACTTCTCAGAAATTTCTATGTTCCCATCATTAATGAATTAATAATTTTCATCTGCTGTTTAGAGAGCCATAGAGCTACGAGGCTACAACCTTTCTAATTCTCCCTTAAAACAGTTTTTGTTTTCCTATCAAGGTTCAAAAGCCGTACATTTTTCTGTATGGCCCAACCTTCGGCCGTACAGCCGTTTCGCATTAAAATAGCCGTATGTTTACAGCCAAAGCCGTACATCTGGCAACAGAAGTGATTTAGGTATTACATGTATTTTTTACAGATCTTATTTGATTAAAAGTTAGCTGAGGGGTGGCTAACTTCTGTGTTGGTAGTGCTTAGCTCTAGGGGAGATAAGAATCTTATAGGTTGGCTTACTACCTTTGAGCTTGGCAACCTTATGTCAGTATAGCATATTTACCCATTGTGTGTCATCAACAGGTTGTATACAGTGGCTTGTTTGTAGACACTTGGTTTTGTCATAATGTCTAAGATATGGACAGTATCTCCAACTTTATGTTGGAAATTAACTGTATGGTAAGAATTGCTTACCTCTTTTGGGATTCTATCTCTCAAGTATGGAAGATAGAGGCCTTCCTATGTGGCCAAAAGCTCTTGTAAGTTTTCTTGGTCTTTTCTCCATAAATTCTGCACTTTTTTGCCATTAGAGTAGTTTCCTCTAAAGGCTTATCTAGATCTAAGGTGAAATTTTGGAGTTTTGTTTGGATAAAGTGTAATGGTGTCACAGTCACATCATTGTCACAATGTTTAAGCAGAGCTTAAAAATAGACAAGTGATGATGAATGAGTGACTACTTTGTCCAGCTGTTGATGAAGCTGAACAGAGCACATTAACCTGGATACTCGTCTTTTGAAGCAATATAGAGAGACAAGCGACTAGGCTGAGGAGGTTGCCTGTCATTCTCAAGACTAGTGAGAGTGCAAGGTGTGTGACAACATATGTTTTATACTCCTTGTGGCATTAAATACATTATAGATACTAAGAGCCATGCTTTTGACTTAATTTGAGGTATTTCTCTACTAGGAAATTTGAGACTTGTTTAATCCCAGATTGTTAAGATGTTTTTTCACTTAGGCCTATTTAGATCCTAAGTGTTTGCCTAAGTTCTTTTTGTTAATTTTAGTTGGAAGTTTAGAGTAAGCTTCCGGCTGTCTTCGCAGGTAGAGGGAAATTTTTCTACTTGAATTTGAAATTATATGTAGTTTTGAATCAGTTTATGAGAATTTTAATTTCTCCCTCAGTTCACTTCCAATGGCGAGTGTATATATGTCACATGCAGCTAAAAAAATGGTTCCATCCCGACTCCATTCCTTTCCCATATCAAAAGGAAACTAAAGTCCATGTGGATTTTAATTTTGTAAAAAATAAAAAAAAATTTTTTTTTAGATGTAAACTAAAAACTACCTATAATCTTGAATTCAGAGTGCCAAAAAATTAATTTCTATAATAGAAACTAACTTTATTTGCAAGTAGAAGCGATTTGAGAAACTGAGAATAAAATCTGTCAGGAGTCTATTTTCTTTACACATTGTGAAGAAATTAAAAGTCATGAATAAGTTTTAATTTCAGAGTTTTTCTAAGTGAAGCAAATTCTGTGAATAAAATTTGATTCATCGAAGAACTCTGATGCTCCTGCTAACATGTAATGGCAGAGACACTATAGAATTGCTTTTAGTATCTATAATGTGTTTAACATCACGAAGACTATAAAACATATGTCATCACATACCTTACACTTTCACTAGACATGAGAGCAACTATGGCAACCTCCTCAGGTTAGTTGCTTGTCTCTCTATGTTGCCTCAAAAAACAAGACAGTGTCCTGCGCACTGGTGGATGCGTAGAAGATCATAGGCATAGGAGATCGTAGGCGTAGCCCACAATACCTACCTATTAACATACTATTCTGATTAAATTTTATTTCTTGGAGCAACAACATGTAGGTACAGGGTGTCTTCTAGGAAGTTTGCAAAACTTTAACCTCAGATGGTACACCCTATGACAAATAAAAACCATTCAATAAACTTTCATCACGTTTCAAATAATTAAGGAGCTAGGTAGTGGGTATGCTAAAGCATGTCTTCAGAAAATTTTCTTTAAAATATATTATTATTCGACCATGTGAATCATGTAAGTCCCAAAGTGTTCCCGCAAGAAATAACAATAGGATTCTCTTCTTTTTTACCCTACCTTGTACAGCAAAGCTAATAGGAGTTACTAAACTTGCACTAAATAATTCAAAGTAAGGAGATAAGTATTAATTCTTCTAATTGGTGTGATTTTAATCAAGACATATTTTCAGTGTTGAATGATAACACAGAAAATTCATTCTCCTAACTCTAAAATGATTTTTTTCATTCCAGTTGACAATTTCGAATCATTTAAAAATTATAATTACAAAATTTGGCAACACTGAAGAAAATTTAAATCTGCGCCCATGAATCAAGATAGGGTAAAAGTAAAGAGGACCTTTTTCGTGTTTCATGGCGAAATATTATAGGTCTACGTGATATCATGTAATTATTTTTAAAAAAATTTTCTGACGACATGCTTTTAATACTAACTTATAGGCTTACCTAGCTTGTAACCGTTGAGAATAAGAAGCATGGTTATTGAACTCTTTTCATTTTCTACGAAGTGTACAATCTGGGTTAAAGTTCTGTGGGCGTCTCAGAAAACACCATGTATATTCTGTACAGAAATATTGTCGATATAGAGAGAACAATCAATATCCCCAGCTATATAGGTACAGTATATGTACATATAGACGGCTCCAAATTAAATTTAACTCAATTACCTACAACACTCATTTTTGTCAGTGAAGTTGATATTCCATTAATGGAGATGAGGGATTAAAATAACTTGACATTCTACATATTAGTATACGTACAACACCAATTTTATTGTACTTCTAATAGCAATGTTCTAGGTATTCAATTTCACATTTTCAGTTTCAAATTTAAATTTAATGAAATTTGAATTTTAAAGAGAATAATAAGTGCTGAAATTTGACCTTTTCTCTGCAGCAGCTTTTTCCTACGTGAAATTTAATGGTAAGAAATTTTGTTATCTTGAAGAAGCTTCGTTCCACTAAAAAATTTTCATTTTGGAGACTGACTTCGAATAAGCGGACATATTTTCAAAAATTTTCAAATCTTTTGTAGTGAAAAAAAAAAAAAAAAAAAAACCTGCAAAAAATGGAACGAAAAACAAAAAATTGAACGAAAAAAAACAACATCTGAGTGTGAAAATTAATTTTTTTTATACTTCACAACGCTAACTTTTGGTGCCGCTTTTGTTTTACCACATTTATATAGTTTTCGAGAATGTGTTTCGGGTTTGTCCTAATCCCAACATTGTTATTTTAATGTCGAGGGATTTGAAGTTCGTATTTTCGGCCCCAGGATGGCATGTATGGGAATACTTTTAATATAACGCCAACGTTGGCATAATGCTAATGAGATAAAAATTAACTTCCCCATATAGCAGATTCGTCGGCATTAAGAAGCTTTTTACCTTGCGCGCACACACACACACACACACACACGTGTCGATATTTCTATAATATGTTACCTTACTTACTTCAGCTTCGACGAAAATTTTAATGAAGAAACATAACGGTTCAAAAAGCATATTCTTGTCAAACTTTTTTTTTTTACTCACCCACCCAACGCCACCATATTCCCTTTTTTTTCCTAAAGTTAGTAAACTTTACTTCTTTTTTTATTTTTTTTTCTATCCCTTTTTTTCCCTTTCTTGTTTGTTTAACAGCCTTTCTGTTCGAATCTATCGACACGAAAACGTAAGATTCAATTATTCAGAACACGTTTTTTTCTCTGATTTTTTTTCTTTCTTTACTGTTTAAAAGAAGAGAGAGTATATGTGTAGATACTGCTGTATTTGCATGTGTGTATACATTATGTTTACGTTGATGGTTTCCTGGTTAAAAATGAAAAAACATTAAGCATAAAAAAAGTCACCAGTTTATATTACAACAAAATGAACGTATAGGTTACTTGGTTGCAATAGCACCTCATCTCAATGTAAAAGATGGAACATTTTCATCGAAAATTTGACAGTTTTTGAAATTTTTAGATGGGTAAGATATACCTGCCTATGCCATTACTTTTTTTTTTTTCAACCAAAATAAAATTACTCCTGGATTGGATTTTTTTTTTCAGATGTTTAATCATTATTAATGGTATGTTTCCTGGAAGCTCTGTGTTAAACTAAAAGCGAGACATTTCGTACGAAAAATCCTACATGCAAACTCTAATCTACGAGTTATTTTTCCACATTTTTAATTTCACTTCCATTCATGAACGCTCTGAGATGAACTTCATCTTGAATATAGAAACTGTAGTCGAATTAAGTGCAATGATATGAGAATTTTTTATTTACCTCTTAATACAAGTATTTCAGTAATCAGTGCATACAAATCTATATTCCCTATACAACTGTAAGGCTACGTTATTTCAATATTTTTATTTTATTCAGGCTTCTAGTTCTTGGCTCCAGCATGGAAAAAGATAACACAAATAATCTATTGATACATGCTATAATTTTTGGAATAAGTGCGCATTTACAGCATGCGGCTGAATGAGTGCTGACAAAACGGGCACGTGCAGTAAGCAGTAAACTTATTTCCGCATACTGATCACAGCAATAGAATTAGTGATTTTGTGTACGCTGTACGTAGGCTTACCATAATATATTATTCCAGTTAAATTATCACGGCCGGTTGAGCTTCATTCCCAAGTATCCTATTTGCTTGCTACTAGGGTATTAAAATTGACTTCACCGAGGTGTTAGGAGTTGGGATGATGAAAACTATCCATTTCGCGACAAAATAAAGCTATTGACGTTACCCTCACATTTTGAATTTGTTTTTGTTTATGTATATAATTAAGGGTTAATCAGTTTCACTGACACCCTACAAAATTCCCATTTGGTGTGAGTGAATATAACTTTAAGTGAGAAAAAGTTTCACACTTATCTTTACAGTTTAACTTGCACCACTGCATGAATCCACGTCCCTTGGGCTGATGTCCATCTTTCTTTCTTTCACTTTTCGTTTCTTTCATTTTTTTTAATTCGTCCATTTCTTATGAGAATCTGTTTCTGCTAAGTCGTATTTACTCGCACCAAACGGGAATTTTGTATGGTGCCAGTGAAATTGAATAACCCTGTAAAAAGAAGTATATGTCTGTATCGACTAAATTTTATGTTTCCGGCTTTGCGAAAAATACGGAAGAGATATGGCTGAAATTATCACGAAAGGTAATTCATATAATTATACAAATAAAGTAATCGTACCGATTATGTGGTATGTCCCAAATATGGGTACCATTGTTTTTCTTAAACTATTAACGTGGTCTGCTGGAAAAATATTGAGGATAGTTATTAGGACTATCCTATTGTATCAAATGACAAAAAAAGTCAAAGGAACACGCCGAAAATGAGTTTTCTTCTCTTTTTAATTTTATAATCATTCTCATATATTTTTTGAAATTTTTCATAACTTTTGGATAAAATACTAATGAACTGATCCTTTGCAATATGATCAATATCAACAGGAAATTTGAACATTTGGCTTCTATTTGCAAATGTTTTCAATCCTGTAAGCTGATTCACTCAATTTTATAAATTTTTTATTTTCATCATATCAAAATTGAAAGGATAAACCTAATATGAGGTGTCAATTTTTCATGTTTCAAACACAAATAATGGAATCAGAATGTTCTAAGTGCCATTTGAAACCTTTGTGAGAAAGAATAATTTATAATTAGAATTCTAATTTTGATGTTTCGCATAAATTTTCAGGTACCTCATATTAGGTATACATTAAATAGATTTAAAATAATAACCCATATTAGGAAAGGGGATACTCCATTTTGGAAAAACCTTTTGTGGAGTCATTATTTCGAGTCATAGGACAAAAACATTCATGTAAAATCAAAGATTGGTTCCACAGACTTTTTAATGTTAGAAACAGTAGCATCAAAGACCATTGATCCTGATTCCTCCATAAATTTTAATTTAGTATGATTTTTCAAGGTGATGTACAATTTTGAATTTCTGTATCTTATATTCGGTACAGTTTCCTTAGAACAATGTTTAATAGGAGTTCGGTGCCTATTATTGTCGAGTTATTTCCGAAAAAACTGGAGAACAAAAAGTCTTGAGGCAGTGGTTTTTCCAGGATCCTGAGAAAACAATAAAAGGGATCAACCGGAAATTTCTATGATACACATTACTCATATAGTCGCAACTCGCAGGTCGTATATCAGTTTGATATTTATTAGTTGAGTAGTTTTCGATAAAACTGGGGGAAAAAAAGTAACTTGAGAAAATTTTGTGTTCACGGTTTTGAGCAAAACTACAAAGGAATGAATAATAAATTTTTATATAGGACCAAGTTAAATAAAAGTTTTGTATCTATTAGTGTGTTGGTTTCCGAAAAAAATTTAAAACAGATAACTGCTAGAAAATAATTTTTTCAGGATTCTAAGAAAACCACCTACAGGATAGTGCAGAAATTTTTATTAAAGACAATCTTTTAAAGTAGCAAGTAGCAGGTCTGTTGGGAATTGGTGCCTATTGATTCAATAGTTTCTGAGAAAAATGTATTGCAAAAAATTTCTGAAGAAAATCAAAACGCTTGTGTTTCTTGAAGTATCACTTTCCGTATTTACGGTGCGAGAGGTTACGAATGTCTTTTTTGCAATACATTTAGCAGCTATTTATGAATGATGGTGATTTTAGGGTATAGTTATTATGCGTGTGTTTGTAGCCATGTTCATTACAGCTGAGGTATTCAAAAAATTGAAAAAAAAAAAATGTTTAGAGAAAATCAGTTTATCTTTCCGAAACACGTTTAGCTCATTAAAAAAGGTTTTTTCAATTTACTGATGCATTAAATATTTTCTCTGACGATTATTTCTTCTTTTCTGGAATAAGAAATATAATTACCCCAAAGTAAATTTGAAAACGTTTTTTCTCATCTTCGGTTAAAAGTTTTCGAAAATCTTCGTTTCAGCGTTCAAATGGTAAGTATTTACGGCATTCAGGTATGCAAAAAGTGTGGCACTAAATTAAATTGGAACCATTCGTCAGTTTTTTGTTTATTTGTATATTAATATAGGACCAATTTTCATATTTTGGACGAGTATTTTTATAATAAAATTGAGATCAAGTCTTGCTTCCACATTTGCCTTTGCCTTTTTTTTATCCTTTGCTATAAGATCGAAACAATTCATCATAGTTGTTACTTAATCTTATTTTTTCATAAAGTTTTCCTTATATTCACACTTTATTCGTAAAATCATCTTTGATACATCATTTTGAATTTGAACAGTCCACCTTACAAAGAATATGAAATAAAGACCAGGTGAAATTCACTTCAGGTTACAAAACATTGACGAATATTAAATTTATGGTCATAATTAGGTGAAAAAATGTATTCGCTTCGAAAAAGATCTTAGGAAAGAATATTTTAGGTACGAGTAGCTGTGAAAAAAGTGAGAGATGAAGGAAAAGTTAACGAAAAAAATTTCATTTCACCACTATTCGAAAGAAAATTGAAGGACACTGAAATTTTCGTGTGATGTTACTCATTTTCTGGAGTAAATTATACTTTAGGCATTCAAAAAAGAATCTAGTCAAGTTTGGGGGTGATTAGATCGACCTTATACCCTACGTCGACGTTCAGGAAACATAGGTGCCGGAGAAAAAATATTGAATTTTATTTATATCGAAATCGACTGATGAGAAAATAATGAATATTTAATTTTCCGTTTTTAACATTGAATAGGTACAAAAAAATGTATACGATATCTTGACGATAAAATAACTTAAAAATAACGAGAGTACCTATTGGAGAAGGAAAAAATACGAGTAAATGAGCCAATAAAATGAGTAGTAACATGAAAACATCGTTTTTGATTCTCTGATGAGCAGCTAAAAATAGCTACAGAGTTGATATTTTATTCGCATCCTTCATCAGTCAAGTTAAACTGCCTTGCTTTGATAACTTACTTTTGTTACGTTTCCTAAACTGTCGCTCGATCTACTGTTTTGTACAGCAAAGCAGCTACCTCTTCTATTCAAGTTGTACGTTTTAACGTTTAGGGAAGAAAATACCACCTTTTAACCGAAAACATGAGGTGATGAGTAAGACGTCAGATTTACCTAAAATGTGTACAGGAGCATGCGTACGCACAGTATGCAAAAGAATAAAAGTTGAGCGAAATCATGGGGATAAATAATTTAAGTTCTAGGAATACTTTATGCTATGTTATTTTCTCCAATAGGCTAAAGAAATTTCGAATTTTATTTCTTTTTATAATTCAATTTTCTATATTTTTCGTTTGATTTTCCTGCCGTTTAAGATTCAACATTGACCATTTGCCCGAAATACGGAATAATGTGGTTATGAGTTTTTAGTTACCTACCTACCTAATTTAATTTAGATTAAACTTAAAATGTTGACTTAGGAAGAATTTTAATATAGTCGAAAATATTTCATTACTAAGTCTGTGAGTCGATAGATGATGTTCTGCATAGAAAGGGAGAAAAATATTTCAGGAGCTCTATGAATTCTCTTACTCGAATTTATATCGTTATTCATTCAAACACCTATATGTTTTGAAATTTCAACTGGTGAGTGTTCATTAGTTCATTGTGATTTGCGAAATTGGAATGAGATTTCGAATTAATTCTAAGAAGAGCCCAATAGCAAAAACCATTAAGTTCAAAATTCACTTTTTTCAGGAGATAACAAAAACTGTTTCACAAGAATATTTCAACTACATGGTCACACATAATTCTTACCCCACTAAATTGTGAGTTTTCTAATGATGCGAAAAATAAGACTACCAAATTTTATATTATTTAATGTCGTTTTCATTAAAAATATCAAAATTTTGCGGACTCAGTTTTGTCTCATTTATAATATGAGAATGTTAGGGGATGATTTTGACTCCATTAAAACCTGTCAAACATTAAATAACTATAGAATAGGAATAAATTGAGATAAAGTAAAAAAGTTTGCAGCTATCGATGAGTTTCTATAAGAATTACCAGAATGCCCAAAATCTCATGTTTGATCAAAATGGACTTAGAGGTTTTTGTTTTTGGGGCCTTCTATGTAAGTGAAATGTCCGGTTCTCAAACGATTATATTTGATTTGGTGAATTGATGGAACCAAGCTAGGCTTAGTAATGTGACTGAATTTTTAAATTTCGAAAAAAAGAACTACTGAAGGATTTGAAAAACAATTTTTCCCATTTCCCATAATTTATTTTTTAGGAATGATTCTAATCTCAAATTGAAAAAAGTTATAACTGAGTTCGTAGTTATTTTACACAAACATGAAAGGAGGGGATGCAAAAAGCAGTCACAATTCTTACCTCAGATTTTGAGCCATCTGTGTATAGAAGAGAATAATCGTGAATTAAATTTTTTTTTAATGAGTTCTAGGTAAGTGCGTACACGAACTGGTGAGATGTTTTTCCCATCCACTTATATTATTAACTCCAGGAGGGCGATTCCACAAATGTAAGAATGTTATATGACTTTGCGCCAAGTTTTACACGAATATTTGTGGAATAGCCCAATCGGTGCAAGTTCGAGTAAGTTAGTGTAATCCTATCAAACAGAGCTACTATAAAAACTTTTCGTTCGATTAAATCCGTAAAAGATATAAAAGTTGTGAGAAGCCCTAATGATGGATGATTGATGCTTTTTTTCATTTACCTAATTTTTATTGTTGAATTTTCAGCTAGTTTTAAAGCTATTGCTCTTGTATGTGCATGAATTAGAGTTACGAAGGTGAGGATTACGTTTGTGTTGGAATGTTGGCGCCTTGGCGGTGACTTTTCTCGAATCAAAAACATTTTGAATGTAAGGTTGGTATCCCCTAATTATTATGCCCGACAGGGTTATTTTTTTTAAAGGATTTAGGTGAATAAAAAGCTATGTTTACCTATTACAACGTAGAGAAAAAAATTGCCACATCTTAAACTTTTTATTGTTTTTTCCTATAGGTAGTAGGTACTTAGTTTCATTTTCGATCTTTATGTTTATGTAACTTTTATGGAATACATATCTATAAATGCACCATTCATGGCCTTTCAAAATTGACTCATTTTCTATTTTTTCAACATTTTCGGAATTTATAAAAAAAATTTATGAATTAGTTTTTCAATAATATGGACTTGATGAAGTACTATCATTTGCCCGTATTAAGTTATTCAATCATTTCGCGTACATACAAACATTATTTGTCTTTGATTCATTGGCTTCTTTCACGTGACATAGAGAGGCTAATTATGAAATTTTCAAAAGCCTATTCAATAGCACTTATTTAATAAAGTATAGAATATGGCTTTGATCGTAAAATAAATAGCTACCAATTTTGATGATTAAATACTTCGTTACATTTTGTTAAATAGATAAGTATTACATCATGTTCTAATGATAATATTTTTTTGACAACAGATTTATAAAATCATACTTCGAAAACATGGGAAATTTTTTTATTTTGTTAAATACTTTGAGAATTATTATCAGTTCTAACAATAGGACTAAACAATGAAAACAATATAAAAATAAAATGACCCTTATCCACCTAACTCCCGTATTGTAAACCGATATCTGTTACAAAAGAGTTTTAGTTTAGAGTGAATGAATTTCCAAATTTTTTTCTCAGAAACAAATAAAATTGACCTATTAAAAGTATGACAAATTTGGAAATGTGCTCATTTTTTCAATTGGCTTAACGTATATTCAAGAAGTAAAGAGGAATTTTCCTTCCAATTCAGCGCCTCCGTACTAAGCAGAGACGTACGTTCCCTAGCTCTAATCGTAGGTACAATCAACCATCAATGCAAATTTCGATTAACCCTTTGTGAACGTGTTTGCGGTGTTTTTTATTATGTATGAACCTTACAGAGTACACGTGAATGCGCATTAGGCACTTTGTGATAAGCATCTCAAAAATGTGTCGAATCGTGCATAAGATTCACTCACATACATATATGGTACAAAAAAAAAAAGTGCTTTTCACCATAATCTATGTTCTCTTTCTCACCCTCGTTCGATTTTCTTTCACCCTTCTTTTTTTTTTTTTTTTTTTTTTTGATTTTTTTTTGGTCTACACTGATAAACGATCACTCTTTTGTACATAGTTTTCTCCTAAAAGAAAGCACAATAGTAGTGCAGCAGTGTACCTCTGGAAACTCATTTTTCAAAATTAGACCTTCTGCTGGATTATTCTCAAAATACGTTGGTTTGGAAAATATAAGTCGCTCAATCTTTGAAAAATACCCCCGATCTTCGACAAACGACTTCGACCAATTGATTTCTGTACAACGAAAAAAAACGTTATCGGTCCCTCTTACCTTTATTTTTTTCTACTTTTTTTTCTTTTCCTTTCACAGTTATTTGTCAAACCTTAAAAACGAAATTTTTTCCTTCTTTTTTCTGTTACACTTTTCACTAGAGTAGGTACATGCCATCTACAAACTACCTATACTTATGCTTACCAAAATACTTGTTTGCATGTGAGCGTACAGATGTGTATGTGCTTAGGTGTGCGGTGTATGTGTGAATGAACATTTGGGGTTAGAAAAAAATGTTCTTATTTAGCTTATCACGTTCAACTCGAGTCGGTATTATATGTATATATATAGAGAGAGAGGGCATAATATGTCTGCTCGAATACTTTTTACTTAGGAATTTCGGTCGATTTGTTCGTATTTCTTTCGGCTTTAACCTTGTCTTCCTTTTTTTTTTCTTCCTCTTATGATCCCCATTTTTCTTTTGAAATTTATAAACCGACCTTACGGTATTTGGGAGGTCAGTAAAGGTAGTAATGTGTTGGCGATGCGAAAACGGTCTCGTTTTAAACGCTTCACAGCCAATTCAATTTAAAGAAAATTTGGAAGTGTGTGTTTTTTTGTTTTGTTTTTCTTTTCACTTTTACTGCTTTTTACTCGATACTTATCTCGTTGTGTTTTACGAATCTTTGTAAATGCGTGTGTGTGTGCCTGCGTGTCAATAGCAAAATATCTACCGTAAATTCGATTTAAAAAAAAAAAATTTTTTTTCGCTAAAAAATCGCGAATTTTTTTAAGAAGAAGAATAGGCTTTTAGGATTAAAAAAGTTTGTCGAATGTCATCGTTATTTCGTGTCAGATTTTTCGATTCCATTTCGCAGCATTTGTAGATTCCGCTCGTATATTATGACATCGTAAATCTTGAAACTGAATATGAGGATTACGCACGTTGCACGTTCGTTGGAGACATTCAATAATCTGCGCGATGCTTTTTAGAAAATACGCTATTAAATCACGATGGTTGGATGAGCGTCGTCGAATTAATATTGTCGCGATGTCACATGACTGGAAAAACTTTACTATACACTCGTATACATGCACACACAGTTCGTTATTAATTGTTACAGAAGGGATGCGTGTACGCGCTTTATGTCGCCTGTATTTTCCCCCAAGCCCAGTATTATTATTTCAAAATGGAATAAGGTAATTAGTGTTGTACTGTGATTCTGCACGCCTCTTTCGCCATCATTTACCTACGTTTAAGATGATTAAAAAATATCACTTTATATTGGATGTCATTCAGGAACGTTCGATACTTTGGCTCTGTGTTTAACATATTAGCCAAAGTAGGTAGTTAGGTACCATTTATATAAAAGTAAAAATTTTTTCCATATTTTCAAAAAAAAAAACTACAATATTATTATTATTATTATTATTATTAATATTATTATTGTGGAATACCTTGTCGTGAGAGATATTCACACTAGAAGGTCTTCAACAGTATTTTGCGTGTTCTGCCACTTCATACGGTTAAGTATGGGAGAGCCAAATCCTCGGCGAACACTGGCAATTTTTGAGCCGGTTCTGAGAGTTTATATACAGGATTTGGTACAGGCATACAGACACACATGCATACGTACATGTACGTAATTATGTCATGCGTTACGTCGTTTCATGCCTCTGTTGAGGTGATAAGAAACGACGCAGCGCGTTTGGTACCGGACCGTAACATTACTGAGATCATTATCAGGTAATTGATCTCAGCCTGTACAATGTATCTTACCTGTATGTACATACAGGTACGAACATACAAACGCACCAGTGTAAATTGTTTAACGTCATGAAGACGATTATTGCCAGCCTTTGGGCGGCGACTGTCGTCAAGGGGTGCGAGCCCCTATTACCTCATACGAGTATTGTCCCCACAATTATTATTATTATTATTATTATTATTATTATTATTATTATTATTAATATTATTATTATTATTATTATTATTATTATTATTATTATTATTGTTATTATAACCCTTATTTTAGAATTTTGAGCTGAAACCTAGATAGTTTTCTGTCTCAGACCAAATGACATTCAATGACATCAACTAAAATTTTAAAATTCAAGTGGATCATGCTCTGCGAAAACAAGCAAATTTTCAAGTCGTGAAAATTTTAAAATTCCAACGCAAGTTCTACTAGAATAAGTTCGCAAATGATGAAAATTTAGATATTTCTGAACAACAAATCCAACTGGAAATAAATTTACGTTTTTAGTGTTTAAACAAAAATCTACATATTGAAATGGATCAGAAAACCTCTACCCCTATTGGCTAAAATTCATATAATTATAATATAATGAATTATACGAGTATATATGTATATATATATATATATATTATATTGATAGACACACATTTCTATGCAACACGGTACAGGTCGCAATTTTTATCCAATAATCATGAAATTTGGTACACTTTTTCTGATCTTGACAAGGATTTAGACCTATTGTACTTGGTTTAAATTTTCTAGATGGTGCGTCCGGTACATTCATTATGTTAAGAACTTTTGGAGCTTTTTTGTGGTTATAAAATGCGTAATATTTAAGCAATGGGCGCGAAATTTCGTAAAAACACTGAATATATTATCTTCTAACATTTTATTAAATTTGGTTTCAATCGGCTGATCGGTACATCCGTAAAAGTGATTTGAAAAAATATTGAAATATTGCTAAAAAGAGAAGATAAATTCCAGACGAACCACAGTAGGTGGTCAGAAAGGAGGCTTGCTATTATTTTATTTGCTAAGAAATCATTTAATAACTTGCTTATGTTTTTTATAACTTCACAATTCATTTTGTTTGCAGTGTTTTTCCTTTAAATCAGCAGGAACACATTTGTGATTAGATAGGAAATTAAATAAGTATATAATCTGGTTCCCAGCCTAACACCCACCATCATAAAGTTAATTTCAATTATATATTCTTTGCTCGAACAAATTTTAATAGTTCATCAAAATAAAGTTTTACCAGGTTTTCAGAATAAGGAATCTCTTAGTAATAAAAAGTAGAGTTGCCTTGAATACTGTCTAAATTATTATGAAGAAACTAAAATGCTGAAAACCGTGGTTCCAAAAACCAAAAACTAACCATATAATTATTATTTTGCGACCCATTAAATTACGTTAACATAATAACTGGAATCCACCGTCATGGCTTCGCCTGTGACATTTTCATTCCCGTTTAGAAGAAGAATTTCGAAAAATTCAGTAGGCTTTTAAGTTAATTAGTTTTTGAGGAATTGACAAAAAAATATTTTGGAACAAAAATCTCTTCGTTATCTCATTCTTTTAAAGATATATTGAAAACAGTGTAAAAACATTTCACCTTCTTTCACCCACTTTCACCCTATGTCACCCTGTTTCACTCCCCTAGACATTATATTTCGAACAATCCAGAACGGAATGAATAAAGTAATATTTTAGAGCAAAAATCTACTCGATTTCTCATCGTGTCAAAAAAATATTGAAAAAATGGAAAAATAAGTTTTACCCATTTTCACCTTCTCAGGAGATGAATTTCGAAATAACCATAAGTTTATTTTTTAAGAAATAGACAAAAAATATTTCATAGCAAAAATCTCTTCGATATCTCATCGCGTTAAAGAAATATTGAAAATAACGTAAAAACACATTTCACCCCTTTTCATCCTCGTATGGGGTGAATTTCGAAAAATCCATACATTCATTTTTCAGGAGTGAACAAAAAACATTTTAGAGTAAAAATGTCTTCAATATCTCATTTGCAGAAATATTGTAAAAAAATGTAAATACACGTTTTACCCTTTTTCATCCTATTAAATTAGGAATCTCAAAAAATCTTCCTGTAACTGGATTATAGGAATATACCTTTGAAATTTCAAGCCATTGCAGTGGTTTTAGCTGCGAGATGATGTGTGAGTGTATATGGCACCATCTTTTATATATTATCCGTATACTAACCTACCTAATGTACCTACTTATGTAGATGGAAGGTCTAACATCCCTATTTGTAAACAGGCCTACTGGATCATAATAGCACTGATGTTACAAAAAAAAAGAGAGTGTACTGGGACACATGATGGAAGTGAAACTTGTTACGCTGAAATTTGTATTTCGAAGAATGAATGATTTGTTGGCAGTGTAATTTTTTATTTTTTGTTTTGTATAAACATTAAAATAAAGAAAAAATCAAAATAAATTTAAAAAACTGTTTTCACCAATTGGTGAACACTTCAATGTCAAAATTAAATCACACAACCTTCATTCCACTGATAAGAAAGCAATAAATGAAAATTTATAGAGAAGGCCAAGAGGGGAATGAATCAAATAGAGTTGAATGTAACTAGCTTTCTTAAAGATGGTCAGTGGTAATGTTTTTTTCATTTCACATGCTTCATTGCACGACCATTTTTAGCTTACTACCCAACGCAAGGAAGTTCTACTTCAATAAAAGTCAAATAGGGATGCAACAGTTCCGCGCGAGAGTATAACTGCCGATTATTGGACATGACAGTTCCGCACCATTTTTTAAGAACTCATTATGAAGTTCCGCGCATCGGGTAAATTATCTACTATGCAGTTCCAGGCAGATTCTCAAAAAGTGCCAAAATTAACAAAAAGTAGAAATTTATGTATACAGTGTACAGAAGAATTTGAGTGAGTAACCTGTATATTTGTAATCTGTGACTCAGGATTGGCGTTTTTCTATAGACCCCCCTCTAGGTGCCGCCATTGCACTGAATGCAATAATTGTATTTTCCAAACTAAAAGAATTTCTTTAAAATGCCAATACTTGTATTCTAAAATATTCCCTAATAATACGGGTGTCATTTTGAAGAGAAAAACCAGTTTGACCTATTGATGAATAGAAAACGCAGATTTAAAAGATAAAAAATTATCGAACTTGAAAAATTAATGGAAGTTTAATATTTTTAGGTATACATTTTTATCTCTATTTATCATGAACTTCAAAAATGTGGCTCAGGATCTCAGGGATTGTTTCTTCTGTAACTACTGGTAAAAGTATTCAACCAATCTTTTTTTATCTATTATTTTCAGTGTAACGAAATAAAAAAAAAAATTATTTTAGATTTAAAAAATTTTCAGTTTCCTTGTGAAAAAATAAAAAATTTTAATTTTTATGCCCTAAAAAGATGAAAGTTAAATATTCTCAATAATGCTCTTAAAATAGCCATAATATACGTTAAAATATGCTTTTGTACCAAAAATATTCAAAATATGCTTCTACAAATTTGACTCATTTTACTCAGAATTTGATGATTCGTAAAGATATCTCAAATATACTCTTTCCAGTGCGATACAGAAAAACATATAAAAACGTACAATTCACAGTCTTACGCATATTACTACATATCGCATTGTACTGTCGAGGAATTCCTTTTGCACGGAACTGCGCTATTGCCTAAAACAGATCCGCGTGGAACTGCAAGGTTGCAAAAAAGCACTTTGCGTGCAACTGTAGTTCTTTTCACCTGATTGTGCGAAACTGTGCTACAGTTAGTCAAATAAGCTCCTATCATGAATAGGATTTTTAACAGCAACCCTAAACAGAATAATAACCACTAAAAACCAAAACAAATTGACAACATTGATTTGGGTACTGTTAACCAAAACAAAAATATTTCATATAACCAATACAACCAATACTTCACCAATTTTCACAAAATGCTGAAACCTTATTAACAAGAACAATAACCAGGAGGAATAGGTTTTTATTGGCATTTCTAAAATATTCATATCATCATTATTTTTAGAAAAATTACCGATTATTTCTTGGAAAATTATTGATTATTGGTAATTTAACATGGATAAATTTTTTTTTATCTATGTTACTATGAATTTCATTGCAACCAATAACCAGTAATCATATAAGCACATTTTCAACCAATAACCATTAACTAGTAACCCAGTGTCGGGCAGGCTGGGTGTTGTGGTGGCGATCGCCACCCTTGCATAGGGCCTGAGGGCTCATGAAGGCGTCTGAGAGCACTTAAAGGAGGCCAAAATAAAACAGAAAAAGAACTGATACAGAAAGACAGGTGCATGTAAATAAAAAATTTTACGATGGATTTTCGAAATATTGGAAAAGTGGGTGGAAATGCAGAAATAATTTTCAAATGTGGGCGGAAGGGGTTACACACGCCGGATAGACGTGGGAAGTTAGCCTCTATATGTGAACCCAAACATAGGCGACAGATGCACACCAGCACACATGTGACCGATTCATTCATTTTGTTTAGACGCCTGTTAACCAGCTTCAATGTAGTCTGTGTATTAGTTTTGTACAATATGAGATCATGCTGTTCTTTTATTCGTCTTCTAAACAGTCCATTTTCATTTTTTAAACAGTAGTATATTGCTTATGGACACCCCGATTACTATTGTGTAATTTTTAAAGGTACCAGAACACAGGGTTTGTTCCATTTGAACCAAGAGTGTATAAACTTTTTTCACTTGAAGTTTCTGTACTCACATTGAATTCCCACACCAAGTGTGATAGTGCACACTCTTTCGGTCAGAAGACAGACCACCCGATTAATAAATTTTTACAGAGAGAAAACCCCTAGAAATTGAAGTTATAGGTACTTGAAGTTATATTAATGCGGTTGTGCTTTTTAGCAACTTTTTCTACAATTTTACTCGAAATTTAAATTATATTCTTGCCGAATGTTATTACATTCATAAGAAACTAAGGAACAAAAGTTAGTAAGTAGCCTGTACCTACATTATTTGAAAACATAAACTTTTTCAACACATCTACTCAAACGGTAGGCACAGAAGACACTATACAACAGTAAGTTAAAAAACCAAAAAAATTAAAATTAAAAATGAATTTTTCATGATTGGAGTTTTAATATCAATTATTTCTTTTGTGGTTGTAATAGAAATTAATAACATGGAAGTTGTAACATTTTATAAGATTATATTTTTATAGGTAACTTGAGGTTTAAAATAAACACTTACCTATGTATCCCTTCTTACTCGTATTTTTATTGTTATCCAAGTTTCAGAAAATTATTAAGAAATTAGTTTAAAAAAAAAAATTTTACTAAATGATATCAGAAAAAATCCAATGCTTGTATTTGATCATAGTGGGGGTAATAATGAAGATGATAAAAGCCCAGGCAAGTTATTAGTCAGCTGGAAAAACATGAGCTAACTCGACGCTGTAGTAACCAAAAAGTATGGCTTTTTATTGGTTCTCAGCAACCAATAACCACAAAAACATTTTTGTTACAAGTCCTAATCGTGAACAAAGAACGAATCTAGAAATAGTTTGTTCCTGATAATAAAGAGGCAACAATAAAGACTACAACAACCGTATTCTAGAACCTTTCTTAACGTTAAATAAGACTTAAATACTCGTTCCACCAGCGTTTATCCTATACTTAGACAAGGGAGTGATAGATAAAATATTACTTAAGTAGAGAATCTGTACTTGAGTATCGTTCTAGAATACGGGTATAAGTATTCTTTTGTAGGACTCTTAGTGCTAATTGTACCAACTAGTTAAATCTCTCATGAGTATGGTTTGACTTTATTTTTCCATGTTTTATCAGTAAAACTTGGTTTATCGCACAATTTAAAATTGATACAACCGGTCCTTATTCAATCTAGTTCACGTCTTTTAGAAGGTCTGTTTGATAATGCAAAAAGTGCAGCGTAGGTTCTCAAAAGAAGCTATCAGTTTTTCAAAGTAGAGCTCGAAAACAACCGTTATCTCCAAAGATACTAATTTTTTTGACCCAACTCCAGTAGGTTCTGATAAGTCCAGTTCTATTAATATGAGCAAGTTTGTAGTTTACACATAGTACCACGTGGCCTTCTCACTAAAACAATATTGTTCAATTTGAGAACTGAGTTCAGATTTGAAACTTTGAAAGTACCGGTCACGTTAATTTGTCTATACTTATCGAAAACACTGTATTGCCGAACACTACACTGCTGCTAGACGTACGGATTTGTCCGAATAAATATTATGCCTTTTTGAAAATTTGGGAGGTATTTTTGTACTGATTTTCAAATTGTTTTGAGGGTAAAATGCGAACTTTTTTGGAAAAAATATTGAAAAATCTATTTGAATGTAAAATACTGAGAAAATTTTATTCCATTCTTACTTATGTCTCTTAGAAGTCCTGAAGATCTGAAGTTTCAGAATGAAAAAAAAGAAAATTTAAAATTTTAATGACCTTTTACTTAGATTTTGTATAACCTACCTACAGCCAAGGGTGGCATGTTAAGATTTTGGGAAAATTTCACCAGGTATAGTTTTTCCGATCATGGTTAGCAAAAATCTGGCAGCATAGAGATTTTGTAAGAGATGAGGGAGCCTGCACGTTACCATTCATTATTTTCGCGGACTCTTTTCGACTGGAAATTCAAAAGGAAGAGAAACAATTCGTGACAAAAATTGTACTTTTTTGTAAAGATATTTTTATATTGTTCATAATACTTCCTAAATTCGTATTACTAATTATCATCATCATCATCATCATCATTACTTTCAATCTATTTTCTCTTATTATTCCTCATACATTCTCACGTCATTTCTACAAGTCAAGACTCGCTTGATGACATCATTTTCTACATAAACAGTTACTGTGTTTACTGAAAACTTATGAACTCATTTCTTGTTTACACTATTTTTGCAACCTTGCGTATATACTAATTTCCACTAAATTATTTGTGAACACTTATTTTATGTCATATTCTTACAAGACCATTGGTCATATTCCATGTACATATTATATTTCTATTAACCAATAAGATTAAAACCCTTCTCCAACACTCTGTAAATTCGCTTGAACCTCCTCTTTAGACTTATAATCAAAATACTATATAACCTCATGTTTTGTACTCTTACATTCATTCTAATTCTAATTCTATTTCTAATTCTAATTACTGTTTTACTCTTTTACAATCTAATTCTTTTAATTCTTGATGATTATTACTGTTCATACTATCTAATACACTCTTTTTACCAACTCGTGTATTCGATTGTTCTGTTACGATATATTATAACCTTCACATTTTTATTCATAAAATATTGTTTCCAATTCTTTTCGTTAGTTGTTGGACGAGAATTGGAGCCGTTATTCGAGAAACAGTTACTTTTCAGAGGAGTAATAGCCAATTTCTCCCAAAAATGCGATATGTGTACACTCGTACAGGTGTAGTGTTATAGACACAGTGAAGAAGCTATTGAAAATTTGAAAGATAATCTTTCAAATCGACGAGAAATAGGCTTTTTCAGAGCGCCCGCACAAACACAAACATACAAAGCTGTAATATCTGTTGCTTCTGAGAAATATGAAGAAATTAGTTTTTAGAAGACAAAAGGAGAGGATATTATAGTCAGTGTAATGGTACGAAAATGAAAAATGCAACATCACGCTATACCTACATTCGAACATTTTCATTTAATAAATGCGTTTGTTCGCCCTGATGACGTTACATGATTACATTTTACATCCTTTCTCCGCCGTTCGTAATTTGTAATTGCGTATTTGGACGAACTACGGGAATTATTATGGTTTCAATAAATGGTAGAATTGTAACATCATTGGAGATACTATATACGCAAGTAGATTTCGGGCCTAATCGCCATGTCCATTTTATACGCAGAAATAGAATTAATTCCTGGACATAACATTTCGTCGATTAAACGGTAGTTAAAAGTCGATGTCGGCTGATTGGTAAATAATTTGAAACGTTTTGTGCATTAAATTCGAATAGAAAAATTTTTATACGTTCTCTGACCCAGTATGGGAGCGCGGTTGTCTAAAATTTTACCCCAATATTTTCTTAACGATTCTCTCTATTCTTGTTGATGTTGTTATTTTTTGCCCTCCACTGAGACGAGAAAATTTAAAAATTTTTCTTTACTCGTTCTCATTTTGTTTTTATGATATTCCTATTCAATTTTTCTTTTACCTCGGCAAGCACCTGTTTTTGGTTGTTGTTTTTTTTCTTTGAAATTATTTTTCCCAACTTCATCTTTCAAGACGAACATTTTTCTATTGCAAATATTTCATTTTCATTTCGTTATTTTTCTAATTTTTTTCCATTCAGTTATATTTTATTTGATATTTGATGTCGTTTTATGTTCGTCGTTTGTTTATTATCGTTTGACTTTATTAATTTTTCATGTTATTGTGATTCACAACAACGAACACAGTAGTGTTATTTTCTCTTCAGGACTATATGTACAATTTTCTACGCTGTGTGAATGGTAATGTTTGGTGAAGTTTGTGGAAAATGAGAGAATCTTCTCCATGTAATATACCATGGTATTGATTTTGATTCGGTCTCAGACAGTGCAAAAAAGGCAATAAGACGCTATTCGAAATCAAAATTTATAGCTGCATTATGAATATAATTATGTTCGATACACCGTAAAAGGAGTGCTGCGCTTAAATTTATAGTTTTGAATGAATTCTGTTGAAATTTAAAGCCACCGATTTTAGTTCTGTGCCAGTTCTGTAGAGTGAAAGTACACAAAAATTTGTTGTACCAAATAAAATAATAATTTAAATAAGTAGATACCTAATTATTTTGATATGGAAAAAATTATGAAACACCTGGGGCATGTGATACAAATACGATCACATTTTCAGAAGAGAACAATTTTTCATCAGAGTTTAGGCATCGAGTTGGGTCAGAAAATTAGTCTTTTCTAGGAAAAAAATGTTTTTTTCCAATCCTACCCTGTAAAGTCGAAGAGATTCTACAAATAACTAGTTCTGCACACTTCTGAATCAAACAGTCTATAACGAAAAAGTGCTAAAGTTTCTATACTTTTTTCTACTTTTTTCTGTACCGTACTGACTGTAACAATATTTTTGGGTACGTATCGTACAAATAAAAAGTATTCAACACCCAAAATACATTAAGTGTTTTGATACAAAATTAAATATAACACCTGCCAGCTTAAGCAACTACCTGAGGCCTTGCAATTGGAGTAAGGGGAGAGAAAAACCCTTACAAAATATAATATTATATACACACATATAAATTCCATAAAAAGTGAAAAATAACTTTCTTAAATTTTCTTCAGTAACAATATAAACAAATAAAAAACTAGAGTGCAGCTTGCTTCGCAAGAAAATGTAAGTTTTCTTGAAAAAAAAAAAAAAAATGAATAAATAAATAAATACAAAAACAAATATCAAAATATTAAAATTATTTGGCAGAATGCTAGCTAACAGTTAGGTGAGTATGTTTAAAATGAAGTTTCAAGGAAATTTTTAATGAATAAATTGTATTATGAAGTAATAAACTATGTGCTATAATAAAATTTAGAAATGGCAACTCATTCAATCAAAAGTTAAAAGAGAAGGAAGTGAAAACCTGTTTAGAGTAGGTAGGCACTTAGACTATGAGGTAATTGATCAATCTTACTGTGACAACAACAGTAGTAACACTGGAGTTGAGGGAAGGAAAATGGAAGAAAAGAAAAGAACCCAAATACTGTGACTACAACTTTAAGGAAAAAGGAAACTGTATGAGAAAAGAAGATGAAAATTAGGAAGTGAAGGCTCCACTAGGAATTCAAAATTCGCCTCATATAAAAAAGAACTATGTATTTTTCCAGAATTTGAATTAATTTTCTGAGAATACAAAAGACTTTAATATGGATGATCATTAATTGTCAGAGGATAATCTTTAAATCCTACCCTTATGTAATGATAAAAACTCATTTTTAAAAGAAATTTTTCAATTACAAGATCAATACATTTATACCTATTTAGTAGATAATAATTTTACAATCTCTCACGCACCTAAATCCTATACAATAGTGTGTAAAGTACTTTACACACTGTTGCACATCCTAATCCTACGTGACAGGGTGTAAAATATTCAAACATATATAAACATTTTAAAATTATTATTAATATTATTTCTTGAAAAACTATTTGTGAAATTGCCATCTCAAATGATTCCTCAGCCTCTAATTAAGTTAGAGAGCTGGGATTTGATGATCAAAAGTAGATAAAATTAAAAACATTTCCATATGATTTTCATATTATCTTTAGCTATTTTACAACCAATAAACAAAAAAAAAAGAAAATAATGGAAGATTGCCATTTTTTAGAATCTAGAAACTGCTCCTCATTCCCTCAGTGATTCTTCAGTCGCTATTAAAACAAGAGAACAGGAAGTGGCACCTCTGAAAAGAAGAGAAAATTTACATGAATTAAGTTGGTTTAATTTTTTAATCATCTTTAACAATTTGAAAATAAACAAACAAAAAAAAATGCAAATTGATCGTAATTTTTTTTCTGAAATCCAGAAACCTCTGTTCTTTCACTTAATAATTCCTCAGCTCCTGCTTAAGCTAGAAATCTGTGATCAGTATCTACTACTAGAAAGAGAAAAATTTACTTGAAACTACTTTCCTTATAATTTGTTAACCTTTCTTAGCTGTTTAAAAATAAACGAACAAAAAAATGCAAAATAATGGAAAACTTGCCCTTTTTCTGTTTTTCCAGATATAATTTTCAAAATTTATTGTCTGTGGAATACCTTGCTGTAAAAAGATATTCTCACCAGAAGGTAATCTACAGATTTTATATGTTCAACCACTTCATATATAAACATATGGGTAAGCCAAAACCTGGGCTAACACTGGCAATTTTAGAGCCAGTTTGGACGGTTTATATACGGGCTTATTTACACACATACCAACACACATATGTAGTAATTATGTATGTTTGAGTGAACAGCCCAGTTGCGTCATTTTTTATAGTGATAAGAAATGATGAGCCAGTTTGTGTATGGAATTGTGACATCATCGTATTGTTGAGATTGGTCACAATTTGGTACTTGTACATTACTTGCATGTATGTGCAAGTAATTATGATCGAACGTATAATTTGTGCAATTTATTTAACATCATAAAGACAAATATTGGCCTACCTTGTGGCGGCAGCAGTTGTCGGGAGTCCAAGCTCCTAAACCTCATACATAGTTAGTCCCCATATTTCATTTATGATTTTTATTATTGGGAGGTGGAGTTGCTATACTTCTTTTATACATTAGTTGCAAAAAGTTTAGTGTGCAAAAAGTGCTTATGAGCTATTTCAACTTGTGTCAAGTTTGCAGCACATCTGCAAATTCTTCAGACTGAGTAAAAAAATATCCCTTATTACACACATGTCACACAATATTATACTAATGCTATGGGGCATTTTAAATTGCCTGATCAGGCATATTCACAGCTGCTGTGATACATAGGTATTAAAATTTATTTTCTAGTTATTATTTCGCAAATGTTCATTTTTGTCTTAGGATGGATGCATCACTTTAGCTACAAAATTCTGCCTGTTTGGTACTCTGCATTCGTCTGTACCAGTAATTGCATAATGGATATTATATAGGATGTCATAATGTTCGTTGAGAAAAATTACACTTCTTTGAACCAGATTTACAGGAGACTGAATTATTTAAAATGAGAATAATAAGAATTCTGTATTGTGGGAAATTGCATGAGAAATAACTTTTGTGTAATACCTTGTCATGAAAGAATATTCACACAAGAAGGTAATCAACAAATAATTAGTGTATTCCATCACTTCATGTATAAACATGTATTGGTGATCCAAAAACTGGGTGAACACTAGTGATTTTAGAACCAGTTTGGGTAGTTTATATAGGGGCTCATTTACATGCACATATACACCCATATGTAATAAATATGTATGTCTGTGTATAAGGGAAGTTCTTTGCTTCTTACCAAGATAAGGAACAACAGACAGGTTCATATACCGAATAGGGTACCGGACATGACTCTCAGAATTACTTGAAATTAATGGGGGAGATAGTCTAAAGCCTGTGAATGAAGGTTCTGAAATTTTTTTTGAAAAATATTAAATAGAAAGGAAGATATAAGATGTCAAAGTTGCGCTGCACCAAAAACAGTACCTCGATGAGCACCCTGTTGTTGTGATGTCATAGAATTGACATCTTTGTATTTTGCATTATCAGAGGTTGCTGGTTTCAATACATCTCATTAATACTTCATTTTTAAGTAGGTTTTTGGTGAAAATTTACTGAACAAAATTGACTTTAAAAAATCACTTTGAAGCAAGGGTGGGCGCACATTTCATTTCAGGACCCAAGAAAACTTTTGGCACAGAAAGCTCAAAGTCTAAATTATCACCTAAGTAAATAAGATTCAATAAGTTTGGATTTCTATCTGTATTTATTTTTTGTACTTCCCACTGAGGTAGAAGGTTGAAAATTATTATGAGGGTGCTTGAGTATCACATATAATTTTTTTTTTTGAAATCCCAAAAATAAGAAAGGGGCAGCAGATATGGGCCAAAAATTAATTTTTTTGGAACTTTCAACATATATACACTGAAATTATCCAACTCAACACAAAGGTGGTATAATATTGTTTGTTTATGCTTTAAAAAAATATTTTTTGAGGTACTGAGTTCAAACTGGACCTTAATTTTTTTAATTTGATCAATATTTTGACCCAAAGGGACTCAAAAAAGGGCCCAATTTTGTTTTTTTACATTTTAGTATGTAATACATCATTTGTAATGTTTCTTGAGATACTGAGTTCAAATTTGTCAATAATTTTTCAATTTGATCAATATTTTGACCCAAAGGGATCATAAAAATGCCCAATTTTGTTTTTTTACATATTATTATGTAATACATCATTTGTAATGTTTCTTGAGGCAACAAGTTCAAATTTGACATTATTTTATTTATTTGATTTATTTTTGACGCCCAAGGGGAAATTTTGACTTTTCATATTTTGTAGTGTAATACATCATTCGTAATAGTTTTTTAGCTGCTGATTTTGAATTTGACGTAATTTCTTAATTTTACCCATTATGTGATCCCACAGGAGCTCTGAAAGGGGCTAATTTTGAATTTCTCTATTATATTGTGTTATACATTATTGGTAATTTTTTTAGACTTGAAGTTTTATTTTGACATGTATTTCTTCATTCAACTCCTTTTAATGTGATCCAAAGTGGTTCAGATATAAGAAGCTAATTTTTACTTGTCACATTTTATTGTGTGATATATTGTTTATAATGTTTTACAAGTTTCTGAGTACAAATACAAAAATCTTATTTTTCTTACAAGTAAGCTGGGCAAGTGATTTTACTGAATTTTGTTGTTTTTTGTTGGTCTCAAAAAACATGGGCATCCAATACCTAATAAATCACTCAATAATAAGTGAAGATATATGTGGAACCACCATACCCTGTCTAATATAAAATACATTCGCCAGTTATAGTCGGTGGTGAGATGGCCGTGCGGTTAAGTTCACCGCTTTTAGCTGGCAAATATGTAGGTCCCAGGTTCAATTCCCCGAGCTGACAAAACCTACATCTGGTGACTCTTGACATGTGCTGGACACGCACGCACCCTAGTGGTGCATGGTGGAACTCACAACTCTCCTTCCTAACATGAGTTGCCGATAGATGGCACCCTATATAGTGGAAATAGAACTCGTATAGGTAGTATAAGCCTGTGTGTATAGCCATAAGAGGCATTTCTGATTCCACTCAACCTCCCACAGTATCTAATGTCATTCAACTCGTGTTGAGACTCTCTAGGGGGAGTGTGTGGGAACCACCATACCCTGTCTAATATAAAATACATTCGCCAGTTATAGTCGGTGGTGAGATGGCCGTGCAGTTAAGTTCACCGCTTTTAGCTGGCAAATATGTAGGTCCCAGGTTCAATTCCCCGAGTCAACAAAACCTACAGTATAATTGCAATCCCTTTTTTGGGGCGACAGGAAGAAAAAAAGTGGTTCAATCTGAAAATGGATTGTAAATATAATCTCAGTGCCTCAAAAAACATTATTTATTGTGTATCACTCAATAATATCTAAGAATTTTATTTGAACACCCTGCTTAGGGTCACAGGGGGCTTAATAATGGATTTGATAAAAAATGGATTGAAAATCTAAGCTCAGCGCCTCAAAAAACATTATTAATGATATATCACTCAATAATATAAAGAATATTATCTTAATCCCCTGTTTGGGGTCACAGGGGGCCAAGGAGGAGTTCAATCTAAAAATGGATTATAAATGTAAACTCAAAGCCTCAAAAAACAATATTATCGATGTATCATTCAATAATATCCAAGAATATTATCTTAATTCCATTTCTTGGGCTACAGGGGGCTAAATGAAGGGTTAAATCTAAAAATGGGTTGCAAGTATGAACTCAGCCCTCAAAGTAAATAACTCCTCAGGCACCACCAAAAATATTTTCCAAAGCTGTGCTCTAATATAAAAACAAATAAGGAATAATTGGTTTTTGATTTTCTTAGTTTTTATTGTTTTTCAATGTTTTGAATTTGTCTATAAATAATGGAGTGTTGGGTGCAAGTGCACATCCTTTTATCCCCTCCCTCACAGTCACCATGAACTTTCTAAATTGATGAGTTTAACTAAACCAATGTACAAACACAGGAGAGTGAGGAATGAATGAATGAGAAACCTGTGAAAGAAGTGAAAAGTCTGCTGATGTGTCAATTCTATGACATCGCACCCACTGCTCAAAAAATATCACAACGTTTTTTGACAACTCAAATTTACCATTCATTTTCTCCCATTCTATCCAACCAATTTTAATGTGGTTTTCACTGATATTTTTTATTTTTTTTAAAGAATTTGAAAATATGTTTACTGAAAATCATGTCCGGTACCCCATTGTGACATCACCGTAATTGTCTGATTAGTCATGGTTTGGTTTTTGTACATTACTTGCAAGTAATTGCAAGTAATTACATACAAACATTTTTGTGCAATGTTTTAATGTCATCGAGACGAATAATTGGCCAACCTTTCTGCGGCGACTATCATCGAGAGGTGCGAGCCCCTAATACATCATACAAGTGTTAAATTCCCACAACTTTTATTTGAAATTTTTTTTGTAGAAACAATAAGTTGTTCTTGATAAATTTACTAAACAACATTTCTTGATGTGGTTTTTTTCCATTGGAAAATTCAGAGCAAGAGATGGACGGTAGGGTTTTCACGTACATGTAGGTACCCGGATTATTATCACTAATTTAAGCCACAATTCAGGTTGGTATCAAAAAATTTGTTTATTTTATCCTATTTTCTTAGGCTAACTGGCATTTAATATTCCTTTTCTTTATTTTTCATTGCTGCTGTAGTATTTACCTATTAAAACAGACGTAGTAAACAATTTTTAATCAATCTTTACCAAGCATATTAGAATTTTTCAACTCAGTTGATGAACCATCCAGTCTGTGGAACTTACTCGGAAAATTACAATGAAAGATTTTTTTACCATTCGTATTTAAGAAAATATTTCTGTACGGGAGAGTTTCTAAGTAGAAAGATAATTTTATTATTTGATTTGTTCCTATAAAAACCTCAAGAATCGACAATTTTTTCATCTTTCTGCTGGTACGTCAGAATTGAAGAGAAAACGTTTCAATTTAAACTGCTAACTACAACTATTTTTTCTTTCAAAATACTGTAGGTACGTTTTGTTTCGATATTTCAATTATTTCCAAAGTTCGTCGAGTGAAAGGAAAAGAAAATTGACCCGTGTGTTTGGTTTTGAAACTAAAGGAACATTAACTACTCAAAGAAAAGAGGGTTAAAAAAAAGAGGGATAGAGAGGTACAAGAAAAAAAAACTGAAATGAGTAAGCGCAAAAAGCGATTCAATTACGATCTAAATTGATGATTTAAACAAGTCAATAGTGATTGGTGATTGGATGGTGAAAGGAGTGCGAAAAAGAAAACGAAAAAAAAAATATAGATATATAAATGGTATAAGGTATAACTCTTTTATAACGTAGAATTAATTAAAAATTTCTGCTACGTTACAGAGCTTTTTCTTTTCCGAACGATTTTTTTTTTCCTCTTTTTTTTTTTGTACTCCCTACGCGGACGAAGCTTTCGAAAAACAGTTCGAAATTCTTGGAGGATATCCTTCAAAGAAAACGATTAAACTGGTACAATAATTGCGCAAACGAAAAAAAAAAGAAAGTATTTTCTTTCTTTGAAACAAAGACAAAAAAAGCTAACAAGAAGAAGTAGGAGAAGAAGAAATACGCACTGAGGAAAATAAAAGTCCAGTTCTAATGATTAATGAGTTTGTTAATGATTAGGCACTTTGTTCCTTTTAAATTCTACATCTAAGAAATACCGTAAGGCGCCTGCTTCAAGTTATTCTTAAGAGAAGAAATACGCTTATGGATAGGATTATACCTCTTTTTTTTTCATTTTTCTTTTTATTACGAATAGAACTTTCTCCATCCCCAACGAGATGAAGATGTGTCTTTTACCCAACTACGCAAAAAGTTTTGGTACTGGAAAAAGTTAATTTTGCTAGTTTATTGTTTCGACATTTGTTTGTCATTTTCATTTTGAACATTTCTTGCGTAGTAGGGTTTTTCATTATCTACTATATAAAATTCAAAAAACGTATGGATTTTCATCCGCATTTATTTTTTGTACTTATCAGGGAGTCAAAAGGCTGAAAATTGGTATGAGGATGCATTAGTATCACATCTAGATGCGCTATTTTCAAAAATTCCAAAAATGTGAAAGGGGCAACAGATAAGGGTCACAAATAATTTTTTGCAATACATGTTGCAAAATGCGCGACTAGGTAAGAATTCGTTTTCAAGGCATTAAACATAAAATTTCCAACAAGGGAGAAAATATTTTCTATAAGAAGCAAAAGTCAATAGTGGGAGCAAAACAAGTATTTGTTCCCATAACAAAAATATTTGACTGCTCCTTCCAATCAGACGCTTTCCCTAATCACGCATGTGGATGTATTGCAAAAAATAGCATTCACAACTCAAGATCAAGATGAGCAACCTTGACTCGTACTGTGACATCCAAAAATGATTGTCACGTGATTATTTGAAAAAGTTAATCAGAAAATATAAATAATCAAAAGATGATATTTTAAAGAACAGCCCAAGATTGTTGATCGCAAGAAATACCAATGTCTTAGATCAGAAGGGGAAAATGACGTGAAACAAGCTTGCCTACATACTACATAGAAATATGAGGTCTTGCCTTATGGTATCTCACACAATTCCCCATAATTCTTGTTCAAAAGCCTCTAGTTTGAGAGAAAATGATCTTCCTTTACAGTTAGAATAATAAATAAACTTAATTGTTATAGTTACCATTGTTATGACCAGATATTTTAAGGGTTTACACTCTTGATGTTACAAATCCATTGATGAGTTGATTAGCCATGATGATTCGATGTTAATTAGAAAGATGTTTTTACCACTTAATCCTCTGGTTTGATAATGCGATTGTAATGAATGATGGTAAAAAACATAGGAAGAAAAAAGCGAATTCCCAAACTTGAAGAACTTTTAATTATTTGAGTTTCATTTTATAATATTGGTGACATGATTGAAAAATATACCAATTAGTTGGCAGGTTAGAAACCGAGTAAAATATATAGTGTGAGAATTCCACATCCCACCACCAGATTGTTATCTTATAGATCTTGTTTCTTCCGCGTCATTTTATTTGATATTTTCATTGTTAAGTTCCATTTTGATATTTGTTATATCTTATAAACTGTAATCCTAATTCACAAAAATGATCTACTGTAGGAAAACATGAGAATAAATTGAGGAGTTGAATTTAATCGGTTTGAACAAAACTTAACTGTTTGATTTTAATGATGACGAATTTTTACTACTTATTAGTTGACAATTAAGAATACACCTCACAGTACTATTTACAACACTCTCCTGTGACTTGTGTTGTAAATTTTAACTTGTTGAGGATCGTTCACTTCGTCTTCTCGTAGCAGAATATACACACGTTCATACTGATAAGATTTCCTGGAAATTTTACTGACTGGTGCCAATGTGCAGATAAGCATAGACTCTCAATTTCTCCAATTGTGATTCAGTAATAATTTTTTCACAGCCTAGTGAAGACAGGGCAGAGGACTAATTTTCAATAAAATTGTGCAGTTTATCAGTGATTCCCAAATCACAACAAAATTTCAATCGATGATACGTTCTGAAAATAGCCTAATATTCATAACTAATACGATGTTTTGTTTTTCGTTTGTTTTTTTATTTTAATGAGCTTTGGCTGCATGGCTATTGTAGCCAGTGCAACTAGAGGATATACACCGATATCAAAGTAATGGGATTGGTTCTGATCCGGTGGTTAGTGGTCTACCAACATGAATTTTTTAATCAGTTACAGAAGCATCTATAGTGAAACGAATCGAATACGTCGCCATTTTGAGTCGAGAATACAATGGTGGTTGGTCTCAAACTGGCAACCTTTCGGTGGTAAAACCACCACATGGACCCCGTTTAAATGGTTAAATCATCATTCTGGTACATGGGTGATAATTGAATGAAATGTGGACTGGAGTAGACATAATGTTAGTACGGTTATTTAATTTTTTTTTTTTAACCTCGTTAAAATATTATATCTTTAGAGAGTTTTTGAGGATGAATATAATTTTAAATTCAAAACTGAATTTGGTTGAAAAAATTTAGATAAAAAAACTCGAGATACTTTGAACTGCAACGTCGAAAAATCGAAAGTTATTAACAATACCCTGAAGCTGTTTTCAGTCTTGTGCCCAGCCATTTGGTAACCTTTCAAAATAATCAGAATTTGACAGTCTTTTACTAATTTTCATGATTGATACGAAAAAAAGCAGTCTGACAACAAAATGAAAACCTGCTCTTTGACTACTTGGGAACTTCTTACAGTTATTAGTAGGTATTCATTTTCTTTCATTGTTGTTTGAGACTATTTATTCTATCGTTTGCTTTATTAGCAAAAACCTGATGAACTAATTAATAGATTTTTTAAATTTAGGTTTTCACAATAATGACGTTGATTTTGAAGAACTGCATGAATGAAAAATTATGATCCCTTGCTCGAAACATTCAAGAAGTAACCATTTTGAAAAATAAAAAGTTTCAATGAAATGACATCTTCTTGAAAGCTGAGAATATTATTTAGACAATTTACAAAACAATGCAACAAAAACAGCTTCTGGTTAATGAACCAATTTCGCGTTTATAGATTCATTTTCTCATTTCCGTGTACATTTTATTTGTTTTATTTCTGGAAGTCGGCATAAAGTCAATATTTTTCCACGAAAGGGAAGATAAAAAATATATTTTCAGCGCAAAAAGAGAAGTTCCTTCAATACTTGGTAACTGAACCAAGTATCTTCAAATAGTACAGAGGAAAAAAGAGTGGAAAAGAGTACCTTCGTAGCTCATCTACAGGTATTATGTACATTTGTATACCTATGTAAGCATTAATAAAAATAAAACAGTATCTCACCAAGACGTTGTTAAAGCAGTTCTGCATCTTGGGAATCAAATTTTTGCAATTTACACAAGAAAAATACCATATTTGTCCCCATTGTGAGAAGGATGTCTGGAATTTCATCTTACGGCGAGGGAAGATACTGAAAATCATAGTTTTTTTCCCACAACTTATCATAATGCTAACTGTGGGGATTACTGACTTGTATGAGGTATAGGGGCTCCTTCCCCTTGACAACAGTTGGTGCCAAAAGTCTGTCTTATTATTCGTCTCTATGACGTTAAACAAATTCTGTTCACATTGGTACGTTTGTATGTTCTTACCTGTACATACATACGGGTAAGATACAATGTTTGTTTTGTAACTAATCGGCAGATAGAAATCTCGGCGATGTCATGAAATGGTAACAAATTTATTTACGTCATTCCTTATCAGTGACTAATAAGAAACGATGTAATATATATATGTAAATATGTGTATCTTTGTGTTTGTGCCAAAATCTCCTATATTAACTAAAGAAATTAACTACAAAATTGCCTGTGTTCACCCAGATTTTGGCTTCCACGTACGTAAGTACGAAGTGGTAGAACGAAAATAGCTGTTGGCTACCTTCTTGTTAAGAATACTTCTTCACAACGAGGTATTCAACACCAACTGTTTTGATCTGATTTTGTTTTAAAGTTCTTTTTAGTTTTTTCTGCATTGAACACATGTCTGATATATTCGATAACCTTCCAACAATTTTACATTTTCATTCACCAGTTACCCACCCAATCTTTGGCTTATGAAGTATTATAAGAGAAACAATTAGCAGTGGCGGCGAAACCGCTGGTGCTCATGGGCTCGAGCACCACTTGGGATTTTTTCAGTGGTGCTGAGCACCACCTGACCACCTCAAGAAATTTTCTACAAAATCTAAAACTGAAGTGGTAAAATTGTTTTAGAAAAAAAAAAACACCGAAAATTCTCCAAAATCCAAATAATTTTATTTAAAAAAAAAAACAAAAAAACTATAAAAGGTAAAAATATTTTTGTAAAAACATATCTGATAAATGATAACAGCCTCAACAAATACAGTTTCAATTTCAGTTGTCATGCGTATAGATAAACTAGCGGATAAATGTAGCATGACATATGATATTCTTTCTACAGCTGTCTAGTATTTCTGGTTTCCATGCCATTATTGTACAGTGAAAAAGGTATGGGTATTATGACATATCAGTGATATCACCCGAATATTATTGTTTCCTTTGTTAAGTAAAAGCAGTCAAACTGGTCAAACAAGTTTTATTTATTGTTCATGACAGATGTTTTTTTTTGTTCATAAAGTATGTTGAAGTACTTTAAAAGTTGGATTCTTTGTCATAGTTTAATATCTAAGGAAGCTTTTGTAACTGGTGGATTTAAGGCCTGGTATCATGCAAAACAAATTTTTAATAGCCACAAAAATTCAAAATTTCATAGGGAAGCTCTTACACGACTGAGCAGCCTAACAAAGACCACTGTTATGGCTCAGCTGTCAAATGAAAAATGAGAACATATGAGAATTGCTCGGGTGGCATTAGGAAAAATTTTTGAAACTCTAAATTTTTTAGCCTAGGGATAATGACTCAAAGTTCAGACGTCTACTGCAACTGCATGAAAATGATTTTCCTGAATTAAAATTGTGGTTAAATAGATCAGGACAGAAGTGGATTCATCACTTAATACTTGAAGAAATTCTTAAACTTCTATCCAACACTGGTTAATACCCTATGTTCCGATATAAGATCTGTTAAATACTTTTCCATAATGATTGATGAAACCTCTGATATTGCAAGGCTGGAGCAGGTGTCTCTATCAATTCGGTTTGTTGAAAAAAATTTCAATATTTGAGAAGAATTTTTTAGATTCTACGAAACAAAGAGCATAACTGCGACTACTCTACATACGATTGTCCATTATGTGTCTACTCGGCTCCAACTAGATTCTAATTTTTTAAGGGGTCAGTGTTATGATGGTGCTGCTAATGTACAAGGTGTGGAATACCTTGTCGTGAGAGATATTCGCACTAGAAGGTCTTCAACAGTATTTGCGTGTTCTGCCACTTCATACGAATAAGTATGGGAGAGCCAAATCCTCGGCGAACACTGGCGATTTTTGAGCCGGTTCTGAGAGTTTATATACCGAATTTGGCACACGCACACGGACACACATACGTACGCATGTATACGTAATTATGTCATACGTTGCGTCGTTTCCTGTCTCCGTCGAGATGATAAGAAACGACGCAGTGCGTTTGGTACCGAGTCGTGACATTACCTAGATCGTTATCAGGTAATTGATCTCGACTCGTACGATGTATCTTACCTGTACGTACGTACAGGTACGAACATACAAACGCATCCGTGTGTATTAGTTTAACGTCATAGAGACGAATATTGCCAGCCTTTGGGCGGCGACTGTCGTCGAGGGGTGCGAGCCCCTAAAACCTCATACGAGTAATGTCCCCACAGCTACTCCCCCCCAGTTTTTGCGCCGCAAAAATGATAAGTCGCGTGCCTGGGGGGACTTATCGAGTCTACTGTCTTTGGTCTCGCTCCCACTTAGCGAGGGCCGAGCCTACCCCAGCCCCGACGCATTCATAGGACTGCTTCCTCGCGTCTAGTCGGGCTTGGTAGGCATCCCTACTCGTCTGTCCCCTTCTTCTCGGCGGTCGTTGAGTTGGAGCCGGGTGATAAGGGTGGGAGCGGTGTGACAGGCGGGGATCAGTTAGTGTCAAGGGCCTCGGTCTTCTATACATCGGGGAGTTTGAGCTCCCTGATGGCTTGTAGGCCAGGCTAGTGGTGAGGGGAGGGCGTGGAGTTTGCACCTCTTCCACTTGAGGTTGTCTCGTCTCCATCCTCGCTAAGGCTAAGGGCTCCAGAGGTGGGTTTGCCACTTCCGGTGCTCTTTCCGGCGATTTTGGCGGCGAGATCAACGGAGGAAGGGGGGCGAACATTATTTTGACTATGTCCGCCGCCGACGTGTCCATCAGCAACACGTTTTCCAATCTTTCCGCTTCCTTTTCGCGTTCCAACTGCTCCTTTGTCTTTATAGGCTGAGGGGCAGGTGGTACCACAAATTGGAACGGTTGAGTGGAAAACGGGGTACTGGTTGAAGACGACATGAGGAAGGAATACAAGTTTTTTATAAAAAGGAAGAAAAAAGAAGAAAAATGGTAGGAATTGTTTTCGGCTAGTTTTTACTTCGACAGTCGAAAAGCGAATGAAAAACTTTGTGAGAATAATTTCGATCGCAGCTTTATTCCAAGTCGTTATCTTTTTTCGGCCTTGTTCGGAGGGGATAGTGCATTCAATATTCTTTAGCTTAAAAGTTTTCTGGTTAAATTTGGTTAAGTACAAGCAGAGTTAAGCGTGTTTGAATTTTCGTACTTCGAATTTTGTATTTCACAAAGGAATGCACTCTTCGTTTGTGACGTCACGATCTATTGACTATTTTGTTATCGGTATTGTTTGTCAATAGAAACACGTTGCAATGTTTTTCTTCCGTATTGCACGTGGATTTGTTTATTCGTGTCGTATTTTTATTGTACGCACTTTTTCTCTGCTTATCTGAAGAATTTCTTTTGTTACGAATATTCCCAGATTCTCGTACGTCTTTTTATGCGGGTTTGTATTTTCCGCTACGGATATTAACTTTCGTGAATATTTTCAGTTTCTCCGTGCCAATCTCTCGGATTTTCGAGTTGGAATTAGGTTTTTCTGTTTTCTGCTGCCAAGGGGCCTGCCTCTTTTTCGTGGGCACAAGGGGGCCGACGGATCATATTGTATTTTGATGATCTCGTCATTGAACTTCACCGTTTTCTTTATTTTTATTTTTTCTTCTGGTGATTTTTGTGATTTATCACCATTTTCGACTGGATTGTCCTCAACTTTCTGTGGTTGTGTTGTTTCGGACTGTTCAGTCTGTTCTTCCTTTATTGTTTCCTTGTGTGTCATCTTCCTTTTTGCTCTTTGGAGCATTTTCTTGTCGTCGTTTATAAGGTACGCAGGTTTCAATCTGTCGATTGAAATCGTTTTCTGTTCACCTGCGATTAGTATCACGAAATTCTTGTCATCTCGTGATACTACCTTATAAGGACCGGCGTATGGTTTCTCCAACGAAGATCTTATTTTTTTGTCTCTGACAAACACATGAGATGTTGTGGCCAAGTGTTTGGAGACATAAATCTTTGGTTGGCCATGACAAGCTGCCTGGTTCAGAAAGTTGTTGGCATCAGTCCGTATGTCTTGGACGAGCGTTTCGGGGCTAATTTCTTTCGAATGTGTGAAAAAGTCCCCTGGTAGGCGTAGCTCTTCGCCGAGCGCTAACTGCGCTGCAGAGTGACCCGTGTCCGTTTGAAGAGCAGATCGAAGGCCCAAGAGGATGGTTGGTAGTATGTCAACCCATCTCTTGGTGTCGCAAGCCATAATGGAGGCTTTCAAAGCTCTGTGCCATCGCTCAACTTTTCCGTTTGCTTGAGGATGGTAAGCTGTGGTGTGATTGTGTTGTACACCAAGCTTCTTAGACAGCTCTTGAAAGAGCGAGCTTTCGAATTGACGACCCTGGTCCGTGATGATGACTTCAGGTACGCCATAGCGGGCAATCCAGGTGTCGTATAACCTGGCAGCTACCGTGGGAGCTGTCATCTCATGGAGAGGAACTGCCTCTGGCCATCGAGTTGCTCTATCGATCATCGTTAACAGGTATCTGTGTCCTTGGGATGGGGGAAATGGACCCACCAAATCTATATGTATCGTTTTAAACCGCTCCGTTTGTTTAAAAGATTTGAGAGGCGACCGAGTATGTCTTCCTACTTTGGACTCTTGGCAATTCAGGCAACTGCGAGCCCATTTGTTGCAGTCGGACTTCATCCGAGGCCAAACAAATCTTGATGATACTAATCCAGCAGTGCATCTTGGTCCAGGGTGCGATAGATTGTTCACACTACTGAATGCCAATTTGCGATACTTTGTCGGCAGGAATGGCCTATTCTTGCCTGTACTAATGTCGCATGTTAGTAAAACATTAGTACCAGGGATTTTCCTTTGTCTCAATTTGAGAGCTGTGTCTTCGTTCGACAACAGTTCTTGCAGTTCTGCATCCCTTAACTGTTCTTTAGCTATTTCAGCGTAAGGTAATTGAGACGGTGCCGAGATAGCTTCGATCCTACTAAGAGCATCAGCTGGAGTGTTGAGTTCTCCACTTATATACTGGATGTCCGTAGTCAATTGTCCTATGTAGTCCAATTGTCGAGCTCTTCTCGGGGAAGCTGGTTCTGTCTTTTGCGTGAAGGCATGTGTTAGGGGTTTATGATCTGTATACACAGTGAAACATCTACCCTCTAATTGGTGCCTGAAATGCTTCAACGCAGCGAATATTCCCAGTAACTCCCTGTCGTATGTGCTGTAGTTCTTCTCGGTTTTTGATAGCTTTCTGGAGAAGAAAGCGAGCGGTAACTTTTTGTCATTGTCCTTTTGGTACAGTGTTGCACCAATAGCAAAGTCGGACGCATCAGTCGCGACACATAACGGCAGACTTTCGTCTGGGTGAGCTAGTAGGGTTGCATTTGCCAGTGTTTCTTTTATGTTTTCGAAGGCTTTTTCAGCTTCTTCAGTCCAGTCGAGTGGAGTTTTATCTTTCTTTTTGTTTGTTTTTATTAATGCAAACAGCTTATTTTGTTCGGCTGCAGCATTTTTAATGCAACGTCTGTAGAAATTCACCATCCCCAAGAAGCGTCTGAGTTCTGCTACGTTGGAGGGTTTCGGGAATTTCAATATAGGCTCTACCTTGGTCTTCAGAGGGGAAATGCCTTCGGTCGAGACTTGATAGCCGAGAAAGTCAATCCTGGATTGTTTGTATAAACTTTTTCCAACATTGATAGTAAGTCCAGCAGCGTGTATACGTTGTACGATGGTTCTTACATTCTTCTCGTGCTGTTGCTCACCGCCTTCTGAGCAAATGCATATGTCATCCAAATATGCATAAGCAAACGGCAAATCCATAAACAGTCCATTGATGAATCTTTGGAAAGTTTGTGCTGAATTACAGAGTCCAAACGGCATTTGAAGGTATTCGAATAACCCAAAGGGGGTTATGACCACTGTCTTTGGGATGTCCTGTTCGGCCATTGGAATTTGGTGGAATGCCCAGTTGATGTCGATTTTTGTGAACATCGTTTTACCCTTCATATTCGCGTTAAAGTCCATTATATTTGGGACTGGATAGCGATCAGGAACTGTTTTGGCATTTAAGGCCCTGTAGTCTCCAACGATTCGCCACTCTCCACTGGCTTTTTTAGTCATGTGGATCGGGGAACTCCATGAACTTTTTGAGAGGCGGCATATGGCTTCTCCTATTATGCGATCATAGTATTCCCGTGCCGCTTTGAGTTTATCAGGCAGTAACCTGCGGGCTCTAGCATGGCAAGGCTGTCCTTTAGTTTCTATATAATGAATGGTATCATGTTTATAGGTAGGATGCCTGCGAATCGATGGTTGAGTGACTCCAGGATAGTCTGACAGAATCCGTAGGAATTGTTCGTCGACTTTCGTGCAACTGGATATATTGGTGTCCAGTTGGTACGCTAGCGTTTTGCCTTCCACCCATAGACCAGTATTGTTGTCTATGATTTTTCCATTTTTGAGGTCTATGACCAGACCGTAGTGCGCGAGAAAATCTGCACCCAGGATCGGAGTTGGAACGTCCGCAATTGTGAAGGACCACGTCATGTCTCTTCGCAAACCGATGCTTACTTTGCTGGCTTCTATTCCGTAAGCTGGAAGGTTTTGACCATTCACAGTTCGGAGGTAGTATTTCGGAGGAAATGCCTTTTGGTTTTTATCTACTGGCAAAATGCTCAAGTCAGCACCTGAGTCAATTAGGTAACGTCTCCTATTTGTCCTGTCCTTGATGAACAGGCGGCGTGAGTACTTTTTCGAGGGATCTTCAGCCGCATAGACGACCCCTCTTTCTAGTTTGACGACTTATTGTAAGATTTACCCCACCATTGGCATCGATTGTTGCACTTGGTGGCCTCTGCGCCAAACCGATTATGAAAGAAGCAGGATTTATTGTCCCAGTTTTGAGACCGGGGTTTGGGGGACGATGTTCTTCTTGGGGGAGTTGGACTCTGACCCCTGGTAGAATTGCTCTTGTGGTCTCTGGACCTAGATTTTCTATCGTTACTTCTATTGTTGCTCCTGCTTTTCGAGCAGTTGTTGTTTCTACCCTGTCTTGGACTATTGTTGTTACTTTTCTTCTTAATCTCACTAGTCAGCTGAGCTATCTGGGCTCTAAGCTGAGCTAGTTCTCCGGTCTCGGTGGATACTGCACTGATCGAGGATGTTGATCTTGAATGTTCCAGTGCACTATCTGCACTCTTCGCTAGGAAGTCTAGGTCCTCGGAATTGTTGATTACCGTGGTACCTATGGCTGCCAGACACTGCACAACATGTTGGGGAAGTTGCTTGCAGAACTGGTTTCCAATAACTGACGGTGACACTATATTATCGGCCTTTTGTCTGAGTTTGGCCATGAAGGTGGAGGGTTTGTCATCTCCGATCTTCATTCCGCCCATTACATCATCAATAATTTGGTTCTGAGTCTTACCAAACACATTTCTTATTTTTCTGCAGAACCAACTGTACTTGTCTGCTTCCGCCGGAGGGCATTCCATGATATCCGGAATGCGGCGTATGATTTCTGCGGGCATGCCGCTGCAAATGTGTGAATATTTTTGGTCGTTTTGCAGATTTTCTGTCTTAAAACGACCCTCGAGGAGAGTTAACCATAATTCAACTTCATTGGGTAGGAACTACGGAATCTCTATCCTCCGTCTTTGGATGGCAGGGTTCTGCAATGTTTGCAGTTGCAACAGCTGTAACAGCTGTGCAAGTACTTCGGGGGTCAGCTGTGGCTGACCGCTTCCGCCTGCTGTTGGTTGGTTTGATGATGGGTTCGGGTTCGTGTTTCCATTGGGCATCGTGTGCTGGACTTCTTTATTTGTATTTTGTGCGAAGAGTCTTCCAGACTCCGTGGTTTGTCGGTCTTGGGTTGAAGAGTCGGAGTCTTGGCTCAATAGACGACCATTTCTTAGTGTTCGAGCTGTAGTTTCATTTGGGTTTACTACAGCTCCCAAACGCAAGGCTTCTGGCCTCCGGATCCTTTTTTGTTTCTCCAGAGTCTCAAAGACTTCTGAGTCTCTGGTCGAAGCTGGAGGAGTTGGCGGATGAGGACAACTTTGTTCCTCCAGGTCTACTTGTCTTGGTTCCCTTCCGGCAAATATATTTGGAAGGGGGGGTGTAATTTCCCACTTTTGAAGTCAAGACCTCTGCTTCGACAGCCAAAGGTGTCTAGATCTTGTAAAAATTATTTGTATCACAAGCGAGTAACTCGCCAGCGCACCGCGCCTCTTTTTAGTAATAGCGCAACGCGCCTCTAGACACCCACGACGTAGCCAAAAAATCACGTCGGGGTCACCACTGTGGAATACCTTGTCGTGAGAGATATTCGCACTAGAAGGTCTTCAACAGTATTTGCGTGTTCTGCCACTTCATACGAATAAGTATGGGAGAGCCAAATCCTCGGCGAACACTGGCGATTTTTGAGCCGGTTCTGAGAGTTTATATACCGAATTTGGCACACGCACACGGACACACATACGTACGCATGTATACGTAATTATGTCATACGTTGCGTCGTTTCCTGTCTCCGTCGAGATGATAAGAAACGACGCAGTGCGTTTGGTACCGAGTCGTGACATTACCGAGATCGTTATCAGGTAATTGATCTCGACTCGTACGATGTATCTTACCTGTACGTACGTACAGGTACGAACATACAAACGCATTCGTGTGTATTAGTTTAACGTCATAGAGACGAATATTGCCAGCCTTTGGGCGGCGACTGTCGTCGAGGGGTGCGAGCCCCTAAAACCTCATACGAGTAATGTCCCCACACAAGGTAATATGACTGTACAACTGAATAAGTTCTCAATTAAATTCTCCTTTTAATATTATTTTTATTGTTCAACAAATTTGTTTTATTTTTTAATTGTTCAATAGGTAAAAATGCTGGTCTGCAAGCCAAAGTTATAGAAGATAATTCAAAAGCATTATTTGTTTACTGTAATGCTCATTGGTTGAACTTGGTTATTCAAGATTTTCTGAATGGAATTACTTTTGTTTGTGACTTTATTAGAACCATAAAATCGTGTAGCTATGTTCAAAGAACTACAAAATGATATTTTTCCTCTCCTTACAAAATTTTGTCCTACACGCTGGTGTGTCCGTATAAAATCACTTAAAACTGTGCTCCAGAACTACAGTGAATTAATTCAGTTTTTTGATGAAATGGCGCACAATTCCAAGAATGATTCTTTGATCACTTCCTCTGCAATTGGTTTCCTTCGTAAGTTAGGGTCATTTTCCTTTTTTCTTCTTTTGAAGCTTCTCATTGTAATATTTGATCGAATTGAAATCCCTAATTCTAAGCTCCAAGAGAAAAATTTACATATTAATGCATCAAATGCTAAAGTGAATTATGTGAAAGATAGTCTACATCATATCGTCAGTCAGGCTTTAAAGAATTGTGGATCAATGTTGTGAATGCAGCTTCCGAGTTAGAATTAGAACCACCCACAGTTCCTCAAATTAGAAAGGTGCCTCGTCGACTTGATTCCAGTAATTGCTCAGCTCACCAATTTTCAGTTGAAGAATACTACCAAAAAGCATATTTTGAAATTGTTAACACAACTTTGCCATCACTAAAGGAAAAATTTGAACCAAAATCAACGATTTTGTTGAATAATATTGAGAATTATAGTATTAAGAAAGGCCCTGTTAATGATGTTATCTCGTTTTACAACAGGCCTAATAATGTTGACTTTGATGATGTGAACAGGTTGATCTTGCACCGTGATATGCTTATTGAAATGATAATCAATAAAACAAAGGTACATCCCAAAACTGTCAATGATGTTGTAGACTTTTTAAAATCAAATGAAGATTTTATTCCTTTAGTTCCAGAAATCAGTAAATTATTATGCCTGATTCTAACAATACCAGTGTCAACATGCACCTGTGAGCAGTCATTTTCTGCCCTTAGACGACTCAAAACATATTTAAGATCTACCTTGATATCTGAAAGGCTTAACCATATTTCAATCCTACATGTTCACAAAATATATGCTCCCCAGTTAAACTTGGATAAAATTATAAATGCCTGGATCAAAAGTTGTGATAGTCGCATGTTAACGTTTGAATATAAGGCTTAAGGATGATTAGAACTTTTGAAGTAGAATTTACTTATTTGTTTGAAATGATATTGTAGGTATTTTGTTTTTTCCTATAATTTTTCAAATTTATTATAGACTTATTCATAATTTTTGCATTAAAATTTTTTTTATGTTGGGGGTCACTAAATAATATGGTTAAGCACCACTTGGAATTATTTCAATCCGCTGCCCCTGACAATTAGCCTAAAACAATTTCTTGATTTATACTCGTAATTATTATATTCACCTTATTTTTCATTTTAATTCTCCAGTGTACTTAATTTATTTTTTGCTTGGCTACGCAAATGTCTTAAATGATCAGCAATATTATTGCCTTTAAAAATATTAAATCCTCTCAATCACAAATCACAGCACAGATCATAGGCGACTGTCTGCATCAAATCAGCATATTCTGGATTCTCATATCATGGTGCTTGACTATAATTTTCATTATGAGAAATTATCAAATGATTTTTGGGTATTTATGCAGGGTATCTGTCACACAAACATGCAGTATGTAAATTCATGGGTGTCCATATTTTATTAAGCAAGGCTCCAGATATGGATAGAACTCGATGAAATAAGCAAAATTCAATGCTAGAATTGCAATACAAAAATTTACATATTCCCGAACTGAAGGCGCTATCATGTTTTGATTATTGAAAAATCGCAATAATATTCCACCCATAACAACAAAAATATTAATCAACAGAATACAATTTTTTACCAAAGCAAACTGAAACGAACGAGTGTGGACAAATAGCTTCGAAAGTGGTGCTATTCTTCATTGCAGCGTTTAGATGAACGTGCGTCTTCTATTATATTTAATACTCAATGTACTACCGTTTGCTTTAGTCAATAATTGTATTCTGCTGATTAACATTTCTGTTGTGATGGGTTGAAAATTGTGATTTTTTAATACTAGAAATACAATAGCATCTTCAATTAGGTACGCAACTTCTTATACCTGGTTTTTTCCATATTCTGTGGAGTTAGGATGTAAAATAATGGTTCAATAGGGTGGTTTGGGCAGGCAACGTTGAGTACCTTCGTCCCAACTTGCTCACAAATTCAAAGAAATGAGAGCATGTTTATAAAACGAGTATTTCGAGTACGTTGAACCGAAGAGATCATCGATACCTTTTCAAGTTTTCAAAACTGTAAAGAAGAAACAGTGCAGCGAAATTTCCAATGATGTTTACCTAATTGGTGCGGATATCTGAAAGTGAACCGTAAAATTGTGAGTCGTGAATGGGACAAGACAAGAGTGACAAGTTTTTTGTGATTCATAAAAAAGTCCATTGTCATTTTTGTTGAAGTGAAGCGTTATTTATTGGAGAAAAGGTACCTTATCTTTCTTCCACAAAATTAACTCTCATACGAGATTCGTTTTTGGTCAAAATGAATTATTCTTTAAGAAACCCAACCTTATATTTGATTATATGGTACCTGCATGCTGTAATGAAGTACCATAGGCTACATTCAGATGAACACAATCATGATATTATCCTCTACACGATTCGTCGCCTTACCTGCATAGCTGCCAGACCAACTACCTATACTTATCCTGCATTTTGTGATGGATATTTTAGTTTCAATGTTGGAAAAAAAAACAAAAACAACAACAACAACGATTTCCGTGGTTATCTTTCCGTTAAAATGTCATGAAGATTTCAACGATCGTTGGCACGAAGCATTCTGAACGAATATTATTTTGGAAACCACTAATCCGTCTCTAATTGGATGAAGACGAACTGTTTCCATTTTTTCATTCGCCTTTTTCGTAATTTCTGCAGATATCTTCGGGTGATGTTATCCGAATCTGAAGCTAATACTTTACTTTTCACGTACCGTACCTCGAAATCATGCCAAAAAACAGTTTCTTTTTTTACTCATTTTTCTTCCACTCACATATAAAGTTTTGGCATTTCAAAATAAATAATTTTTGCACCTGTACCCATGGGAATAGGAGAACCGTAACTTTTCCAGTATCATGTACAACCTTGTGGGAAAAGTGTATAAAGATGTTCGATGCCAGAGGCTAAAACAACACTATCGTTGCCCATCGTAAATTTCAAAATTGAAGATTTAGGAAGCGGCCAGATAATCCGTGAAGCAAAGAAATCCTCGTAGAATTACCTCGGTAATGATAACGCATGAGATGACTGGAATTCGGCTTTCCAGATATTAGGTAGGTACCTGAAAACTATAGGTAGGTCGATATAGCTGGGTAGGTACGCCGATATTGCACATTTCAACTTTCTAATGAATATTTTCCCTCGAGGTAGATGACCACGTTGTAAATAACTTTCGACTAAAGTTGGAGTCAAAATAACTTCTTGAGTAGAGAATCAATACGAGGGAGTATGTTTATGGTTGCTTTTGCATGCAGTTAACCGCGACATCGAGTTACGATATTTGCTCTGTTCAAAAATCCAGATCCATTAAGTGAGGGAAGAATTAGTCGTAGAAGAATTATCAGTTTGGCCATACTTTCAAAACATATTCAGAATATATACTGTGGGGACTCACTGATATGAGGTATAGGGGCTTGTACCCCTCGACGACAGTCGCAAATAATCGTTTCGATGACGTTAAACAAAACTACACTCGTGCGTTTGTATGTTCGTACTTGTACATATGTACAAGTAATAGAAAGATTTTTGTATTTACTACATCCTAAGCAAAATGCAAAGAATGTTTGTCAAGTGTTTTTCAACATAATTAAAGAGTCACCTTACTGAAAATAACAGCTGATGTATGCACTATAATAATTGTAACCCGGATAGCTAACTTACCTGTTTTCAACAATCTACGCTTCCCTTTACCCCACCAAAGTAAACAATTATTTTGTAATCTGTAGGTAGAAGATGAAACTGATAAGGACTTGTATAAGTTTTAAATACAAAATACCTTATTAAAAATTCCAAGAAAATTCATTTTTTCTCTTTATAACAATAATTTTTTGCATCCTGCGGTTTCAATCTTGAAGGCTGATACAACATCCACACCAAATATGACATCAGAACACGCATTAATGAACACACAGAACTTATTTGACAATAGCTTTTTATGGATAAGAAATGCATTATACAGGCACAATTTTTTTTCACTCCAGCAGAGGAATTTAAGCGGGCAGGTTAGGAATCTAGGTTATATAATGTAGGTATACATCTGTGCCTGAACTATTACTTGTCTCGGCACAAACAAGTGGCTCGCTATGGGACTGAGATGTTGTGATAAGAGTCTGTGTGATGTACCTAGCTAATGATTAGGTGTTTGGCTTCGACATCGAAAAATTGCGTGTTAAAGACCGAAAGCAGCCACATTCTGGGCCTAAAATAGCAGTGTGTTAGGTTTGGTTCTATTGGTGCTCCAGAATATAATTGGAAAATTCATGTATGGTTGACTATTGAGTATTAAACACCAGATCCCGACCATTCCTCTCTCTCTCCGCTCTCGACATAAATATATATCCTCCATCTGTTGAATAAAATGGCCGAATAGTCAAAACACAAAGCCCATTAAAAAATACTAAGTTAGAAAAGTGAATAAAAACCTCGGTGAGGGTACGAAAGAGTTATTGAATAAATTTTTTTAAATTGTGTCGAACAACACAAAAAATTATGACTATTAAAAGTGTTTTTCGAACGTAAATACAATAAATTAATTTTTACTTTCGTCGTCGTCGTCGTCGTCGTCGTCGTCGTCTTCATCGCCTTTTTTGCCACATCGTTGTGGAGGAGTAAAGTTTTTCAACAATTTTACTCAAACTTTCGAAAGAATGAAATGCTTTATTAAACTCCATTATTCTCGAAACGTATTTCTTTGAGGAGTGAAGTTGGCGCATTTGCGCTCGTCATTTTTGTGGTAAGAAACAAGACGAAGCGAAGGACGATGTGTCCAAGATTTCTCATAAATTATAAAACACTTCACTTAGTCTGCAGGGCAGAAGGATTAATGGAAAGGATTAATCACGCAAACTTCCTTCACTTTTCTTACACGTTCTGTCTTGCTTAGCGAAATATACGTTTCGCCTCTTGTTTTTGGAAGACTAGCGACGAAAAACGATGTGGTGTTATGAAAACAGACGAAGGCTGAAAATATTATTGTTGCCTGGAGAAAAAGATACACTAAACCTTTATCTGGGGCATATCAACTGCGTTTGGTATTATGAATCGAACTCGTCAGGGTACGAAGAAATATTCAAAAAATCATAAACGAAGATGATTATGGATAAAATTTAATATTGTACATGAAGAAATCTTTTCTAACTTATTGAAGATGGAACAGGAGCATGCAGATTGAAAAAAATTTAAGGATTCAAACACTTTAAAAGGGAGTATGACACCTGAACAATTGAGGGTTAGTATACGAAATCGAAATGAATGAAGAAGTTGGAAAATCTCCTCACTTAAGTCCTCACCCTTCAAAAAAATATTATCGTCATATTATTAAGACAAAACAATTAAATGGGTAAAATTACAAACCAGATTTATTTGCTCTAATACAATTACATAATTAAGCAATAGTAGAATACATTTTTTCATTTCCACTTGACTATGGGTGGGGGTAAATACGTGTACCGTCAAATATAAGTGGAACATGAATAATAGTTATTTTTATTCCATGTTGAAATCTCCTACTTCACGCGTATAGTTAAGACGCTCAAAAATATCTGTTTATGGAGTGGGTGTTTCAAGAAACATTGTAGATGCCTAGCCTATATTGTTAATAATAATCATATTTGATCATACTATAAGATATATAAATATTACATGTGGTCAGTGCAGGGTTGTAGCGAGACAAAATTTTTTGAAGGGCCAAGTTTCAACTACAAAATTGAGGTGTGAAAAATATCGATATTTTAGGTGTTCAGGTAGCAAGGGGATTCGAACCCGTGAAGGCTGAACACCTAAAACCTCCCTCGTTCACCGTCACTAAAAGGCAGCACCGTATTCACTCGGCCACGGTGCCGGGTGATGGTGTTCGAGGGAGTAGCGTACTTATGCACTCCGATGTAGTGTGGCGGCCGCCACAGATATGTATCGATATTTTATGTATCTGTATGTAAAAATCAAGGAAAATATTGATATTTGACTGAATTAATTCCTAATCTACCCTATAAATGATGATATTTTTGTCGGGACCACCAATACTCCTCCCCTCTCACTCCTGCAAACACTGGACTATATATCTTACTCTGAATACTTATATACCTTTACTCATGTCTATACTGATACATCAATCCGCTGCTCATTCGTTTATCTCCATTTATGTTTGTTTATCAATTGCTCTTCATACCATGTACATGATTTACACTTTTTCTGCAATTAAACACACTTCTGAGGTGTTACTTCGAGTACATCTTTATTCTTTTATACAGTTAATTTTGGATTAAATATCTACATTTTTCCTTAAAATATCCATACGTATCGTTACAAAAAAATATCGAAATCATAAAGGATATGTTGCTGAAGATATTCCATGTTAAGAATATTTCAACAAATGAGATAATTATTCTGTTTTATCTCTTTATAATTTCACTTTAAATATTACATTACATTTTTAACTAACACTATTATTTATACTTAAAATAGGTGAAACCTGGTTATCCATAACATCTAGTATGGACCTTAACTTTACTGTTTGGCTAGTAACGCATGAATGAATTCGTCTTCGAAAGGAAGAGAATACATCGTCTGTAATTTCACTATCAAATCTCCCAAATGGCCAACTTAAAATAGGTGGCGTAACATGGAACATCCGCCAAATATGATGACTTTTCATTGTCAGCATATTTGGTGATGTTTGTCTGTGAGAAGCTAGGTATCATATAGAGGGCTATTATTCCGAGAATTAGGAATAATAGTTTCTATAATTTGTTCAACATGTTTTTGTAGATGAACTGAATGGTCTGCAAAAACAGGATGGAACAGTGTACAACATAATTAATGGTTCTTTTGTAGCCTATTTCCATTTAATTCATTTTTTTCTTGTTAAAAACCCTACAAAATCATAAAATTTTCCTCTATCTTCAAGTTTTTCAACTTCTCGGCCAATTTCAAATTATTAGGGGAGCAAGTGACCTTCATCAATCGCCTTACAAAAAGTGTCGAAAATTATTCGAAATTAAATCAAATGAAAGTACAAAAGTACTGAAAAAAATTGTAAGAGATTAATGTTCACTTTCATTTTCTTATTTAGATACTTACTACAAAAATTTTCATAAAACAGAAAAACAAAAACAAAATAAATTAATTTGAACCCTTAATGTGCAGTAATAATCATTAATTATTCTTTACGAAAGTTACAGTATTTTATTTATTTTTAACATTGAAAATGTTTAACCTGAGGTACACAGTAAAAACATGGCGTCATGTGCAACGATAAGTGAAAAATGTAAACAAAATCAAAAAACCATGCTTGCTTCTTTAGTGTGCGTGTGTATTTGACTGTATTCATGATTCAACGCACGCACACCAACACAAAACCGAGGTCGTTATTTCCCGAGCTCAACGAATTTAGCAGTGTTACCCTAATATGAAAACACTGACGCAGCAGCAGCTCCTCAGAAAAAGTAGGTTTTCGAGAATTATAAAATTAGGTTGTCACTATAAAAGTTATTAAATAATATATCGTAATAAATTATTGTTCAGAATTACGTTCCTATTGGTCCAAAATTAGGCATTTTATAGACAAACTAAAAACGAGAATAATGTTACCGTATGTACCGTCAAACCTATTCGCACCAAAATTTATAACAAGTTATAATAAATCATAATGAATATTTGTTTTAAATTTCGTAGCTATTTGTTGAAAATTGAAAGTTTTATAGCTAAAGCAAAAACGAAAATAGTCGTACCGTAAGTACAGTACGGCCGATCCCTACCAAAATTTATAGAAAATTATAATAATTCATAGTGAATGTTTCAAATTTCGTAGCTTTCAGTAGAAAATTGATAATTTTATAGCCAAAACAAAAACCAAAATAGCCGTACCGGAAGTACCGTACGGCCGACCTGCAAAAAAATTAATAGTTTAGGTCCTCAGCTTAATACTAATGCTCGATCCAAGTTTTGTGATTATCGGCTCAAAATTGTGACCTGTACCGTCGTAACAAGAAATTGGCTATATATATATATATATATACATATATATGAATGTGAGTTATTAGTGCCAAAATTTTCCTTGAGTTCTAAAGCAAAGAACGTACCCCCCTCCACCCCCAGATGGATCCATGACTCAAAGATTAATATAATTAAATTTTCAAAAGAAATTTCTTAAAAAAGAATTAAATACAAACGTCATTTCCAATGTATCCTCGACTGTGCAAGAAATGCAAATCGTGTACGGTATTCATCTTTGACTATAGAGAACGTGACAAGTAAAGCTCGGCAAATGCATTATATGCTATCAAGACAAGATTGAATGTACCCACCTCTGCCGCCCATCAGTCGTGATACCTAAATGTATTTTATAAAAGTGTTAAATTTTTCATTAGCAGTCATTTGAAAACCAGTCCACCGATTTGTTTTGAATTCGATACAAGACTAATCCTTTGTAATCTCTAACTACTACAGAAATTTAAGATAAAAATCTCTCATTTTACGTGAGTTATTGGTATAAAACATGGAAAGTTTGCCTGACTTTGAGAACTCATCTATCTGAAACTAATGTACGGATTTTAAAAATGTTAAAACGAATATTCTACAAATTTTTTTGACATCTTCTTAAATTTCATTGACATACATCAAAAACTGGAGGTTCCACAGACTTCTAAAAATTACCAAAATGAGTAAAAAATGGAAATACGTATACAGAAATAAATAAAAGTTCTGAAGAGCCGCTTCGCAGCACTTTGGCTTGTGCAAGTCAGGACTATTGCTGGCATAGATATTGTAACACTGTTGAATTCGTTATTTCAGAGGAAGCCACAAATTAGTTTTTTTTGTTAGTGTGCGTATGTTAAATTTAATCAATTACTTAGACTCGTACGCAAACAAAAAAACAAATTTTGACTGAATAGTTTCATTCAAATAATTCTGACTTCGGAGTTTCTACTGAATATCGAGAGGGGTGTACTATGTTTATTATAGTTATATCTATATAACTACATATTGTGTATAGATATACATACCAATAGTCATTACAACGCCTGGTATCTTTATGCTACGGACAATGGGAGGTCCAGGAGTAATAATAGTGCAAGAAGACTTACAAGCACTTTCAAAGTAATAAAACTGTCATAAAAATTGGGAAACTCTTCAGTGGTCAATTCTGTGAACATTTAAGTAGGAAATATATATTTTTTATGAGAATTCATGGTATAAAGGGCCCATCACAAAGGTGTGGTGAAATATGAAGTGTACATAAGGATCAAAGTGAGTCCTTCCCATAGTCAGTTCCATGAAATAAAAGTATATATCTGCATAATATCAAGTACCATTAGGAAGTCCGATCAAAAATTTGAAAATAAGCTCCCCACTACTCTCTGAGTTGAAGAAGATTATGTATTTTCACCACAATTTTTACAAAAGCCCGAATTTTGGCTTGCTAAGTGATTTTTATGCTTGGTGTTGACACCTAACGTGCACTTTTGTCCTTATTAATGGCTCTGTATTTGTATATCAGAGTATTATATTATGTACAGAAGAATTATAATGACCTTTATATTCGTAATTTATGACTCGAGAAAGGTACTTTTCCACGGGTCACACTCCCCTTTTACATCGAATTCGTATCTTGTGCATAGGCATGTACTTGATAGGACTGCTGAATATCGTCTTATACTTTTTTACTCACACGTTTCACGTTTGTTTTTTTACACAGGGTACAACATGGTTGCCTATCATAGCACCGCCGTGTCTAACTTGGAATCTTCGTTTTTTATTAGTACAATGATAGTCAAAGATTCTACTTATATCGTCGAAGTTGATCATAAAGTTAAGATAGTCCTTGTTTCTAAAGATATTATTTCGTATAGTATCATTACGCCAATCAGACATTTGCATACACGCTCACGAATCATAATAAGTCGTTCACTCGCACTCTTTCATATACACTAGACACAACTCTTCGTACAAAATCATAAATCTCAGGTTTATTAATCCAAAAAATGGTATCTTCTTGGAACTTCCATATCAGGCCATTATTCCGAAAATCAAACTAGATACTTTTATTAACGATCATCCAGTCATTGACATTTCTCCTTCTTCACTTATCACTTAATTTTTGTAAAAACAATCATTTAAAAATTTGTAGCCATTCATTGGCTATCACATACAAGCTCATCTTTCGTTGTTAAAAATTTTTGCTGTAAATGTTACTGTTGGTTCACTTGTGGGGGAATTTCGAATCAATGACCCACAAATCTGAAAAAATGATGACGTTATCCGCGCGGCTCCACCTCAACCGATAGCCTTGCAAAGTGCGCGCATATGTGCGTAGTTCATATCCCCACAACCACTCTCCCAGTGCTGCCACTGACATTGCAGTTTGACAACACAACAGAGGGTGGACCAGCAAACCCACAATGAAGGCTTAGGCCTATGGCTCAATGCCACTCTGAGGAGGGGGGTTCGTAGACTAGAGTCGACTGCTACGTGCTCACTCATGTCGGTGTCACCATAAATCTGTAGGTTTGCCAGTGTGGGGATTCGAAACCAGCAACCTACAGATCTGAAAAAATGACGACGTTATCCACGTAGCTCCTTCACCGCCAATAGCCTTGCAAAGAGCACACATATATGTGTGGTTCACGTCCCCACACTTAGTTTTAGAAAATAAAGCCTACTTCCTTTTGTAAACTTTTATTAGCCTATCGATTATAATACACAAGTTTTAACAAAATTGTAAGCCTAATGAGTAATGAGTTGTTATTTCTGTTAAAATTCGCAGAATAAATTCCTGTCTTAATTAATCTATTTACATTGTCAAAAAACAGTCACACTGTGTAAGGATTTCTATAAACTATCTCAGTAACGATGGTTGAGTTTTTTTTTTTTTTTTCAAAAGAATTTTCTTTGAAATTGTGAAGATTGATACAGTTTTTATTCCTTCTCACCTAATGAAAATTTAAATTCTCAATGATAATTACTTTCAAAATAATTCGGTTAGACGCAAAATGGAATGCTCTAATTGTATATTCATTACCTCGACATTGATGGATTGCAGCGAACAGAAATTTATCTTTTCAAGTCTAAGCATTACTTAGATTCTTATCGAATAGTTCATAACCGAATTACGAAAGTTCCTTCTTTGCCAAATGTGAAATGTAAACTATTGTGGTTTGGTATTTTGAGGGTAGGTAATGAAATGATGAAAAATCGTCATTATAAGTCATTTGGACAATCAAAGGAAAATAAAAACATACCGTATACTACTGTACCATTTTTCTTTAATATTATGTTCGGTTTTAAAACCTCAATTTGTCGTTTTTCGCTTGATTAGAAATATTTTAAAAAGGAGCTATGATCACTGGGGACTTTTCACATTTGAGCAATATAATTTTTCTGTCAATGCTGGAGATGAGAAAACCAGAAATAGAAATATCAGTGTTTCTTGAAAAGTATAGCTTGAAAAAGTATCTTTACATTATAAAAATCATTATTTTATAACTCTCCATAAACTTCATGAACCTTAATGTTTAAAATTTCAATAAATAGAACTATTGAAGCTGCTGAGGACACTCTGTAGTCCATAATAATTTTCATATTTATTATTTTTCTACTTGTCACTGAGAATGGTGATACGTGTTCCTGAGTTAGGTATTGTAAGGTTTAAATGGTAGGTACCAATTGAGAAGTCCGAGATCTGGACCTCAAAATAAAAATTATTTTCGACAAACATAAGACAGAATAATGACGTCACAAATTCAGACAAATTTTCGAGAGACAAAATTCGAATTCGGACATTATATTATCCGAATTCGAACTCGTATTCAGATGACGACATGAAGACAGAAATAAAATCTGATTCTCTTTCAGGAAATTATAACGTATTTTATTTCAGCGACAACTAAGCCAAAATCAGACAATTTCAGACAATAATTTGGTTCGATCCGACAGACTGGCGCCATGATACAGGTATCAAATGAAGACGAATCGAATGACAGTAAAAACCCATCGCCGGACATGAATGCAGCCAACCTTTTTTATCTTTGCTCGCTCCACGCTTTGCTTGCGGTTTGCAGTCATTTAATATATTACATTATATTGTGCTTTATCAGTCATCCACGTGCGCTTTTTGCCTATTGTATGTCGACGTATATTAATTTTAAATATCTGTAATTTCATTGGCTGTAGACATTTTGGTAATTCCTCTCGCTTATGTTATCGACATCGCATGTTTGAAGGCAATTAACAGACAATAAGTGGGGAAATTTCCTCGACAAGAAGAACTAATTTGTGAAGACGAATTCTAATATTTAATTACTCTCGATTTTGCACTGGCGACACCCGGTACTAGGTTCGTCTTTGCAAATGAGTCCTTCTTGTGTAGGCGGATGACAGCTAAGTCCAAATCACAAGTCGTAAGTCTAAGTCCTCACGTTAGGCAATTATATAAGTGTACCATCTCCGGATGTAGAATATGATTCAATCTGATCTACCTTGAAGACAACTAGGATGGTAGTTTGTATTCCAGATAGGTTCAGTTGAAGACAAAGGCAGATTAGGGATGTTCTTTCGTCATGAAGGATCAGTAGTGACGACACACAAGGCATTTCTAATTTCGCCAGTTGTATATCGCACTTCAAGGCGATCTTTTAAAAACACCTACGAGGTGAAGTTTCCGTCAACAATACGATCAGATGGAGTTCCTGGCATCTGCTAGGAGGGAAATTTGGTGTGTTGAAGACAAATTCAGACAAGCTTGGTTCGAGATGACTGCCTTGCTCTGTCATATAAAGGCCGCGTAGAGCCTTCTTTTTCGCATAGTGGATTTGATTCCATCTATGTCAGTATTTTCTCACCTCACCCTCACTTATAACCAAAAGCTCCGAGACCTAAAGTTTCATATTAGGAGTCTTTTACACAACAAAACCATCACTCATGAAGACACACAATTAGGTGAAGACACAACAGCTTTCTGATGGTTTCCCCTACTTGTTGTCTGCAATAGCTTTTTTTTTAACTTTTTATTTTTTCCGCTATATACTATGCTTTGTTCCGCTTTGTCGACACTATAGTTCCTTCGTAATTATAGTCTTTGACAAAATAATTCTGCTGTTCGTTTTTGTAGGTTTCGAACCTTGTATGGATCGAAACTTTGTTAGGCTTTTCTTTCCACACAACTTAGCTTATTGCTGATTCGTCATATTAATTTGCTGAGGTATGAAGACAAAAGTAAGCTGCGTTTTGCCGTGTCTGATGAAGCCTAATTCAAGTCAAGAAGAATTCAGCCGTAGGACATAGTCAGAGTCAAAAAATAAAATGTCTTGAAGACACAATTCAAGACCCCTCGAATCAGTGTTTCGGCTGCATGATGCCCTAACTTTAGGACATTGTGACGTCATTAGCATTTAAACACCACTATACATTAAAGGTTGACTTTATGACACGTATGGAATCGATTTCAGTATGCCTCACATATTATTGGCGACTGTGGCAGGGATCGATTTCGGACGCCTCATAAAATATGGCGACCGTGACAGGACTACTAGTTTTACTAGTTAGCCCAGAGACACGAAAATGCCTAAGCCTTCCGTTACCTACAGGCCTACTTCTATTTGAATTCTTTCGACACGAGTTAACTTTGAAGACAACTTGAAGTGAATTTCGTTAACTTCATTCAGCTTACGACATGTCTCTTAGGTTTCAATGCCGACAACATTGTTCTAAGTTTCTCTCTAGTAGATCGAGTGAAGACAAAATGACGACAATTTACTAATGGAACTCGAAGTTAGTAAATCTTTTTCGAAAGAAAAATCTGTCATTTTATCAAGGTTGTAAACCCCCGATACTGGGTTTGCTGGCGACCGTGATGGGGCCGTTTTCTCTTTTGGCCTCATCAAAATTCCGATAGATGAAGACAATTTTACCTTCACCTTTTCCATCTATCGACATATTTCTCAGCAAATTAAAATCAGCAATAAGTTCATGAAGACATGAAGACAAACAGCAGGACACTCACACTTGTTTTCCACATTCCGTTTCCATGTCACCTCATTCTTATGCATTTCTTATATTTCTTATGTACTTTTTATTATGTGCCTTTTCTCTTATGTATTTTCTTATATATTTCTTATGTGCCTTTTATTATGTCCTCTTATGCATTTCTTATATTTCATTTCCATGTATGTTCTATTACATCGTCTGTGGTGACAGACAAATTTGACAAGGAATTTTCAAATTCTACTTTTTCCCTTTTTCCCCTTTTTGGACCCTTCCATTCCTCACGGAATATGAAGACATGAAGACAATTTCAATTAAATAAATCGAAACTTGTGATTTTTCGAATTTCGAAAACTCTAAATTTCTCCCCAAATGACGAGAAAAATCACAAGAAAAAGACCACAATTTGTAAAATTAGTCAAGTCTAGAAACTTCCATTTGGTCTATGGAATAGAATTTGTCAAAATTTGTAGTCATTCAAGTCAAAATTCAGTTGAAGACAATGGAATACGAAATATATGAAGACATGAAGACAAAATCACAATTTTCAACATTTCATGTTGAACAAGTTTTTGCAGCAAACACTTTTACCCCGCACAAAATTCGATAGAATGGGTAAAAAAGGCGAGAATCCTGAAACACATGAGATAAGACATCAGAAGACACACATCTCAACTCAACAATGGATTGGATTTTCCAATCAGAAGACACACGTGGACAAGGAACACACTTTTGCAATCAGAAATCATTCAACAGCTCTACCTGGAAGCAGTAACATCTATCTCCAAGTAAGCAAAGACTTTACTTTAATTTATTTTTCAAAGTGTTTGTCAAAATGTTCGTGTTTCTTTTTGTGTACTTTGCCGCTTTTTATTAAACATTCCGCGATTCGCGAAGTAATAAGAGTGTGCCTTTTTCCGCCTTTTTCAATCTTTGAAGACAAATACATCTTCAAATAAAATTTTTATTAAATTTTATTTATTTATTTTTTTTTGAATCCGCCTTTTTCGAAAAGTGTGTCGACATTCGCGTTTTATTAAAAAACCAAACCTCTATTTTGGTATATCCAAACTTGTAGTCAGTCGTGCGTGTTTCGTAATTTTTCAAAATTCGTCTCCGTGCTCGAAAAATTAAATCGCGATCCTCTCGTACTCGCGTTAATCTGAAAACAAAAGTCAAAGCAGATTATCGGTCCTCGACAACAACCTCCGAAGATCCGGAATCCTCTGCAGACACAAAAATGAGCAGTAGCACCACCTCAGTTGCTAATTCATCTGACGACAATTGGTGAGTTTTTACATTTCAATTTACTACCACCTTTTGTTCAAAGTGTTTTGGTCAAAGTGCGACAACTCGATTTTTTATTTACGACAATTCGAAAAATTTTTATTTCTATTTTTCAATCTTTCGAAAAACATTTTCGTAAAATATTTCGAAAATTTTATTTGACAATTTGTTCGTCGATAGTAATAGTATACTTTTACCATTTTATTTGACGACAAACATTTGAAGACAATCTATTCTCGTATATTTCTTGCATACTATTTTCATATATTTATTGTATACAATATGAGCGAATCTGGCCAAGATAATAATGTAGACGAACTTGCCTCAAATGATGAAGACAATTTGTTAGGATTAAGTCTTACCACTTCTAATCCTATGACGACAAATCAACCTGTAGTCACAACAGTAGCTACCGCTACAACCAGCCATTTTAGACAACTTTCAAATTCTGATAAGTCTAAAATCCCTGTAATGACGACAACCTCATATATTCCTGGTAGACTCAATCTACCACCTTTCAATTTTCCGCCACCTCAACGCTTGAAACCATATACACCAGGCTATGTCCCACCTACCCCCGAACAAGTTAGGCTAGCCGCTCTATGGGATCAATATGTTAGAGAAAGTGCAGCGAAAATGGAAGAAACAGACAAGGAAAATTTCATGGCTAGACAAGAAGAAAAACGCCAACCTTTGACGACAATGCAATTAGTTCAAGTCATTGAAGACATTCATGGTCAGTTAAGACAAGTCACCAAACAAAGAGACGAACTACGTGAAGTTAGACAATTTAATCGTGACGAAGATATTAGAAAATTGCCGACACAAGAAATTCCTTTCAATGCTGTCAGAAATCAAAGTATATTGTCGACACAACATGATAGCTAATAGCTTCATTAATAATACTTTGTTAGACAATACCACTTCTTTCGACAATCGTGTCAGATCTCAGTCAACATTAAATCATCCTTCAGTTCACTTTTCCGACACATGTACGTCATCTCATTGTCATTCAAATCCGCAAATTTCTTCAAATGTTAGTCAAATGAGAAACATACCTGCAGACACAAACACATCTGTTCCTCATTAGATGACAATGCCACCACCAAAAATCAGTTCCACATCCTATGAAGACAAAGAAATCACCCAAGGCATGGCGACAATTAGTATAGGAGGAAAACAATATTCTATTCCTATAAATAATGAACTGACAAATCTCATTTCTCGAAATGAACCTTCAGTAATTCCGCCATCCACATCGCAATTTAATTATTCGAATATTGAAAACAAATCTCGACACAATATGACGACAAACACCAATTATTCGAATATTAAAAAGCCAAAAGTTCAAGTTTATAATGACGATTCAGATCAGGAAGATTTCGGAGAATATCCTCAAGCCTATAAACCCCGAGATCTCGAATTGTTAAACGCCTATGAAGACAATACTTTAAGTAGCAATTTAGCTTCAAATAGTAATGCAGGCAATCCAAATGATAGAGAAAACTCCTCTCGAGTTCTCGATCCAGTTCATATGAAGCCATATACTGGAAAATCAGACACCAGGTTACCAATCACCTTTATTAAGGAATTTGATGGCCTAACTAAACATATGACAAACGACATGAAACGTGCTCAAATATTCCAAACCAGACTCGATTTCACTAAATTCCCTGTAGGCAGTACCCTTCCGTTCAATCTAGGATATGCATTGTGCAGACAAAGATTCCTAGATACTCAGTGGTGCATGACAAGCAGAACGAGGGAAGTGAAGACAATCGAAAGTTTGAAATATGACAGCCGAACATTTGTAGACGAAGCAGATTTTGTGACACACTGCTATATTCGACTAATGGAGACACAAACCGTTACAATAGGACAAATCATCTCTATTTTATGTCCTAAAGTTCCATTCCATCTTCGAGCTCATCTGCGAGAAAAAGATTGGAAAAATGCTCAACAGTTTGCCAACAGAGTCAGATATCTACAAAATCTTTATGGAGACATTCCTCAACTTCCGAAACAATTAGTTCAAAAGTCAGAAAGTCACGAAACTCATCTTCCACGAAGACCATTCTTCAAAAAGCAAGACACAGATGTAGTCAAAAAGACAGATTTTGTCAATAAAATTGATCGACAAGAATCTGACAATGAAGACAAATCTGAAGACAAACCTTCTGAAGAACCTTCGGGAAACGACAATCAGCGGCTGTAAGTACCCATACAGACCGCTCATCTAGTGAAAACAAAAGAAAAGGGTACAAAATATTCGGCAACAATGGCAGAAAGAAAAGACCCGAACCTGAATTACCAGCGAGATGGAAACATTACACTGTTTATGGCGACTCATCCATTCTCTCTTGGTTAAAAAGATCGATCCTTTCTAATGCACATCGGCTTGGCGACAAAGAAGACATTTATTATCACACCAAAAGTCTTTCACATTTAGAAGATTTTATAGTCAAATACATTAAACCTGACGACTGTGTAATAATCGGCTATGACGAAAGATTTACTTCTGGTAAACATTTCGACATTGACGATTTCATTGAAAAATTGAAGACACTCATTCATAAAATCTTATCTGAATTGAAGGCAAAAACATTAATCATGACGACAGTTTCTCCTAATCCTGAAAGTAGACATCAAAAACTTTATCAAGTCGAAATCAAGAAAATTAACCGCAGAATATGGGGATTGAAGACACTCTCACCATCCCTCTTTATTCTCGATTTAGGTAGACTATTCGCAACACCACTAGGTATGGCTGATGATCTAGGCAGCCATAGACTAAGAGACATATCAAACCTTATTGGGAAACCTAGAACATACACTAAAAATGAAGTCATAGAAATCGACACACTTTTAGGCAATTTGGTTAGCGACAAAATTGAAAGAATGGAGACTGATCCAGAATATTTCAATGAAATCACTGAATTTCCTGAAGACGATTCTTCTGACGACACAGAAACCGAAGAATTGGATACTCAAAAAATTGTCAACCTTGAAGACGAATTTATTGAAGACGAAAACATCGATGTTATTTTGGCAATCAATGAAATTGATTACGATATAATAGCTAGAGTTGAAGACGTTCTAGATGATGAAGACACAAAAGGAGTTGACGACGAAATGGGTGAAAATTTGACGACAAAATCTGAAAACAATTTCAATGTTCCAGCTAGATATGAAGTCGAACAATTTATTCCAGCCTTCTATATCTACTTCAAACTTGGAACTTTGCAGACAGAATACAAAGCTTTTCTAGACATCGGTTCACCTTATTCTTTCATCACTGAAGAATTTCTCGATGAACTAGAACAAACTCATGTAGACACAACTTTTCATAAGTTTAAACTCCCCTCAGTTAGGATAGGAGGAGCTATAGGTAAAACACCTATAATCATCAAAGGCACTCTCATGTTGGAAATGGATATTGAAGACACTGAAGGCAAAATCCATCCATACACAACAATAGTCAGAATTGCCAAGAATTTGAACACACGCTGTATCTTTGGTAGGACATTCATGTACGAATACGACATAATTCCCCGGATAGCAGACAGAACCTTCACAATGCTATCTCCCAAAAGAGACAAATATCATTCATTTAAAGCCGTTCAATTAGACAAATCAAATAATATCTTTCAAATTAGAATGATGCCGACAATTCCACTTGATATTGAACAAAAAATCAATAACATCGTGAAAGAAGCGGAATTACCACAAGTTTTGAAGACATTATTCAGAGACGTACTATATAAAAATCACAAAGTTTTTGAAAACAGAATAGGCAAGTGCAACAAGTACACCCATAAACTCTTAATGCATGAAGACATTCCCGAAATGAATCCAAGGAAAGACCAATTCCCCAAGCCTATCTTGAGGAAGTTGAACAAATCATCCGAGGATGGGAAAATGAAGGCATTATCAAAAGTTCAGGATCCAGATACATTTCTCCTTTGACAGTCATCAAAAAACCATCAGGAGAACTAAGACCTTGTATCGACAGCCGAAAACTGAACAAATATATGTATATGAGTGGCGACATTGTACCTCCTATCGACGTATTGAAGACAAGATTTTTAGGAGCGACAATTTTTACAAAATTAGACATCACCAGTGGATTTTTACATATTCCACTAGATGAAGACTCACAACAATATGTAGCATTCAGGTACAAAGGACACACATACATTTTTACCAGAATTGCTTTCGGACTCAAAGACTCAATGCCAGCTTTTATTGCAGCCATGCGAGAAGTCTTTAGAGGTCTCGATTATTGTGTAGCCATATATGTTGACGACATAGTTATATTTTCCAAGACACCCGAACAACATATGAAAGATTTAGACATGGTTTTAGGAAGAGTTGACGACGCATTCATGAGACTCAGATTTGAAAAATGCGAATTCGGTCTCTACCAAGTCAAATTCCTAGGCTACATAATCAATGCAGATGGAGTCAAACCAGACCCAAACGAGCTGAAGCCATCTACAAATTCAAGACACCCAAAAACAAAAAAGAAGTGCAGTCATTTCTTGGTGTAGTCAACTACTACAGATCACACATCGTGAAATGTGCTGAAATTGGTGCACCACTTTACAATCTTCTAAAAGACAACGCCACTTTTAAATGGACACAAACTGAACAACAAAGTTTCGACACATTTAAAAGAGAAATAGGAGAATGTATATTGCAGGCACACCCAGATTGGAATAAGACATTCTATATCATCACTGATGCGTCAGAATTTGCCATATCAGGGATGATAATACAATACGACGATGAAGACAAACCTAAAGTATTAGCTATGGTAAGCAGACTCATTAAGACATCAGAACATAATTACCATGCTTTCGAAAAGGAGCTGTTAGCAATCGTTTACGTCATTCGTAAGTGCGAATATATTCTTGTAGGCAGAGAAATTCACGTGAAGACAGATCACAAAGCGTTGAAACATCTCTTCACAGTCTCCGATGTCTCACCTCGAGTCTATCGCTGGAGAGAATATTTACAATGCTTCGACATTCAGTCAATTGAACACATCCCTGGAGTCGAAAATGTAGCTGCAGACGCTCTCAGTAGATTCTGTGGATCTCAACCTGTAAAAGACAAACGAGAATGTATGACACTGACGACAAATCAACAAATTGAAGACATACAAAATCAGTTGACGACAATTGGAAATCTAATTGCAGATGAAGATGAAGACAAGTCTATGCTTTTCATGATAGGCAACCCAAAGGTGAAGTCACTGTCACTGAACTCATGAGAAACATAGTCACGCTGCAAAAAAGATGCCCTGTAATTAGGAAACTAATTCAGAAAAAGTCACCTAATGTAGTCATTCAAAAAGGTATCGCATACTTTAAAAACCGTATTGGTAGACTTAGAGTATTTGCACCTACAATTATGAAAAGAAGACTCATTGAATTCTATCATACCGATCATTGCCATCCTGGTATGAGAAAGACACTCGACATAGTTAGAAGACATTTCGACTGGCCTTATTGCAAGGAAGAAGTCGAAAAATTCGTGTCAAAATGTCTAGAATGTAGTCAAGCTAAAAACTATAATAAGACATTAAAAGGAGAGTTTACTCCTGTAACTGCAGACAAACCGCTCGATATGATAGCTATCGACATCTTTGGTCCATTACCTGCAGGCAAACACAAACTCACAAAAATTGTAGTCATCATGGACATTTTTACCAAGTTCACAAAATTGTACCCGACAAAAAAGGCGAGTGCCAACATTTGTGTACAAGCAGTAGAAAAATTCATGAGAGACCATGGTCAAGTGAAGACAATCTTATCAGACAATGGTACTCAATTTAGGTCACATTACTGGATTGAATACTGGAGGAAGAAGAATATTGAGACAAGATTTACCTCTATTTATACGCCATCTTCAAATCCTGTGGAGACACGTATGAAGATCATAGGTGACTGCTTGAGAATCTTCTGCCCGACATTACACAGTAGTTGGTGCCTTTTCATTGACGACATTGAACACAGATTGAATTCAGTTGAACACTCAGTCACGAAGTTTTCCCCTTTATCTTGATGTGTAAAGTCAAATTCGATGTAGATGGAGACCCAGTCTTAATCACCAACGACGAATATGAAGACATAATCTCACAAGCTAGGGAAAACATCAAAAAGACACATGAAAGACGTATATCGCGACATAATAAGACAAATTACATCACAACCTTAGAAATAGGCAAACAAGTTTTTATTAAAAACCATACTCAATCTTCTAAGGAACAAGGTGTTGCAGCCAAACTCAATCCCAAATGGCTAGGACCTTATTTCGTTGTAGACAAAATAGGTAAATCTACTTATAAACTCAAAAATAGAAATGGTTATGAAGTCATTCAGAATATTAAAAATCTGAAAATAGTAGGGAAAGATCCAGTACCTAATATTATAGATGACGACACACCCTCATTAAATGAAGACAACATCATTTTAAAAGAAACATCAGAATTAGAACCTCGAACATTACGATCGAACTCTAATTCCAACTAATAATTGTTTCACACTTTATTATGTTCACAGTTCCCCAACTATGCCGACAAAATCTTGGTCCGATGTCCAAAAAACCATCGTAACCAATGTTACCAAAGTCCAAGACATTGTCGTCAATACCTTCAAGAAGACATCAATCTTGAAAAAAGGTATCGTTTCCCAACAGAAACGAGATGAAGTCGATGAAGTCATCAATTCCCTCGATCATCTGTCAGACAAAATCGATTTACTTCGATTAACAGTTGATTCATTGAGACAAGTTAGCTTGACGACAAACTCTATCGACATCCCCAAAATTCCGACAATAAATGCCGACCAAATGAAGACACTTGTGAAGACAGATATTTGTATTTGTGTAGACAGCACCAAGTTCGAAAACGAGATGATCGAATTCCTCGACATCATTCTAGGCGAACTCGATGCAAACAACAAACTACTCGACAGCCAAGTGACGACATTAGAAGAAGCAATGGTTGTTCGTGATTTTTTAAGACATCATAATGCGACAGCGACACAAACGATTGCGACAATAATTAAGACAATCGAAAATCGTAATGAAGTCAAAGATAAAGCTCTCGAAGCCAAAGAAGTCATAAACATTGAAGACACAGATGATTGTCTCAGTATCATTACTGATGAGATGGAAATAATTGAAGACAACTTACATAAGACAACTCTTTCACCTCCGCCGATCCCTCTTCGTTTTCTGGAAACAATTCGTGAAGATCCGGAACTCGAAAAGTTCGAACAGGCAGAAAAAGCGATGAAGTCATCAGCTCCATCAACATCCACTACATCGATGCCGACATCATCAACACCTATAACATATAAACAAGTGTTAACAAAACCAATAAAGACAGTTACAATTGCCGACAATAATAAAATGGACATTGAAGACAATTCAATCTCAACTCCTGTAGTCAAGATTAAAAAACCAATTCCATCGGTGTCGACAAAACCTATGAAGACAACAACATCATCATCATCATCATACGACAATCCACGATCAGTTGACGTCACTACATCTCGTATGTGGGATCGTAAAATTGGCCGTTCAATCTCAATTAGCGGACGATCGATTCCGTATATGCAGATCACGGATTTGCTAAAAGTCCTACCGACAGTATTCATGACACATATTAAAATAGCATGTAGACCTATGATGAGACAAAACATACCAATACCTGTCAATGCTCACTTCGATTGGCAAATGAAGTACTCGGTCTGCGGATCTGAATTCTTCGATCGTGACGACAAACGAATCATGAAGGTGCAGCCATACACATTCCACATCCCATATGGAATGTTCAAAAACTTCAAAACAGACAAAATCATTAATATCAAAATCAAGCTTGAACACAATGACGACGCAGAGATCGACTTCGATATCCACATTGTCGACACATCCACGTTCCACGCAAAACATATTATACTAGGCCAAGACTTTATTCGACAACACGTGTGGTGGGCAATTCAAGACAGCCAGCCCCACAAACGTGTCATCACTGAGCAGATGCTGAAGTCAGGATTTAAAACAGGCAAAATATGCATGATTGACGACATTGGAAACGCTTCTGTCGACAAATGGGAGAAGAAAATTTACCACACGTCGTAAGATTTTGAAGACAAAAATAGTTGTAATTTATGTAAATTTACGTTATTATAGTATGAAGACAACACTAATGTAATATAATTTGTACTTACTTGTAATTTATTTCATTAGTAATCCGTTTTCGAACCAATTAATTAGACAAATTCCACGTGAAGACAACACACATTGTAAACTCGCGATACGGAATAAAGACAAAATAAGACAAGTCCGTTTATCTAACTCAGATAAACCCGGACTATGTTCCATATCTAACAATCACAGCTAGGCCTGATCCCTAAGTATAATCACTACCGTACAAAAGACAATTTTCTCTGACGACAAAGAATCAAAAGTCAAGACGAAAATAAGATTAAAATATCAGTCATATAATGTCATTTTTGAGTGAAACACATAGTTCTATCGATGTTTTAGACAATTTGTAACACCATTTTGTCAGAACTACTGTTGTTACTGTCGACAATTTCATTTAAAGTAATTTTATTTCTATTTTCATTTGACGACAAAATTTTTTAACATGTATCAGCCACAACAATTATGCAGTCAGTAAGTAGAATGAAGACACAACCATTATAATAAAATTCGACACGTGTAATTATATTGCCTTTTTATTCATTAGTTCTATCACCTTGCAAAACTGTCCTACATGCCGACTGTTAGCTGCCGCACGCCCACTCGAATTCGCCCCGATACGTGATCCGATGATAGGGAATGAAATTATCCCGTACATGTCAAAGGAAGAGCTAATGGAAGTGCTGCCAGATGTATCAATTATCTACCTCATAGTTGCTACAGGACCATATGCAAAATATGACCCGAAACCAACAACTGTGTTTCTTGACTGGACGATCCCTCATTCAGTATGCGGACAAGAGTATTATGATTCCATGGATCCTCTACTTACCAAAGCACCGGAATATTCATTCCAAATTAAGTATGGGATGTTCAAGAATCACACCACCGATAAGAAAATCAACATCATCCTACAACCCGAGCATAACAGCGCTCTTTACTTTGACATCGATATGTATGCCATTCCACAAGGGCTCTTCAATAGAAAATACATAATACTGGGACTGGATTTCATCCAAAGATTTGTATGGGCTGCGCGTAAAGACAATTATATTCGAAAACCAAACGTCACACCAGAAATGATTGCCGCCAACCTTCAAACAGGACAAATAGCTTTTGCCGACAGCCTACTTAATATCTCCATTGATAAATGGGAATCATTAGCATACGATCCGACTGTAAATAACTATTGTTGAACTTCTCCTTTTGTTTCATGACGACAAAATCTACTTTTATTTGTTTTTGAAGACAATCATTCTTATGTTCCTATGTTTTGTTATATGAAGTTGTTACATTTTATTTCTTTATTTTCCTCATTTTATTATATTTTTGTATGATATGTATATGTTTCATCTCCGTCATTTCCTTTCCTTTCAGATGAAGACACACTTTTTCCTTGCAGACAAATCAAATTTACTTGAAGACATAATTTTTATTTTTCCAGGTAAATCTCAAACTCCAAATTTACCATACATTTTCCAGTCCAGTTGGACAGTCAAAGTGTGGGGGGGGGGTATGAGAAGTCCGAGATCTGGACCTCAAAATAAAAATTATTTTCGACAAACATAAGACAGAATAATGACGTCACAAATTCAGACAAATTTTCGAGAGACAAAATTCGAATTCGGACATTATATTATCCGAATTCGAACTCGTATTCAGATGACGACATGAAGACAGAAATAAAATCTGATTCTCTTTCAGGCAATTATAACGTATTTTATTTCAGCGACAACTAAGCCAAAATCAGACAATTTCAGACAATAATTTGGTTCGATCCGACAGACTGGCGCCATGAGACAGGTATCAAATGAAGACGAATCGAATGACAGTAAAAACCCATCGACGGACATGAATGCAGCCAACCTTTTTTATCTCTGCTCGTTCCACGCTTTGCTTGCGGTTTGCAGTCATTTAATATATTACATTATATTGTGCTTTATCAGTCATCCACGTGCGCTTTTTGCCTATTGTATGTCGACGTATATTAATTTTAAATATCTGTAATTTCATTGGCTGTAGACATTTTGGTAATTCCTCTCGCTTATGTTATCGACATCGCATGTTTGAAGGCAATTAACAGACAATAAGTGGGGAAATTTCCTCGACAAGAAGAACTAATTTGTGAAGACGAATTCTAATATTTAATTTACTCTCGATTTTGCACTGGCGACACCCGGTACTAGGTTCGTCTTTGCAAATGAGTCCTTCTTGTGTAGGCGGATGACAGCTAAGTCCAAATCACAAGTCGTAAGTCTAAGTCCTCACGTTAGGCAATTATATAAGTGTACCATCTCCGGATGTAGAATATGATTCAATCTGATCTACCTTGAAGACAACTAGGATGGTAGTTTGTATTCCAGATAGGTTCAGTTGAAGACAAAGGCAGATTAGGGATGTTCTTTCGTCATGAAGGATCAGTAGTGACGACACACAAGGCATTTCTAATTTCGCCAGTTGTATATCGCACTTCAAGGCGATCTTTTAAAAACACCTACGAGGTGAAGTTTCCGTCAACAATACGATCAGATGGAGTTCCTGGCATCTGCTAGGAGGGAAATTTGGTGTGTTGAAGACAAATTCCGACAAGCTTGGTTCGAGATGACTGCCTTGCTCTGTCATATAAAGGCCGCGTAGAGCCTTCTTTTTCGCATAGTGGATTTGATTCCATCTATGTCAGTATTTTCTCACCTCACCCTCATTTATAACCAAAAGCTCCGAGACCTAAAGTTTCACATTAGGAGTCTTTTATACAACAAAACCATCACTCATGAAGACACACAATTAGGTGAAGACACAACAGCTTTCTGATGGTTTCTCCTACTTGTTGTCTGCAATAGCTTTTTTTTTAACTTTTTATTTTTTCCGCTATATACTATGCTTTGTTCCGCTTTGTCGACATTATAGTTCCTTCGTAATTATAGTCTTTGACAAAATAATTCTGCTGTTCGTTTTTGTAAGTTTCGAACCTTGTATGGATCGAAACTTTGTTAGGCTCTTCTTTCCACACAACTTAGCTTATTGCTGATTCGTCATATTAATTTGCTGAGGTATGAAGACAAAAGTAAGCTGCGTTTTGCCGTGTCTGATGAAGCCTAATTCAAGTCAAGAAGAATTCAGCCGTAGGACATAGTCAGAGTCAAAAAATAAAATGTCTTGAAGACACATTCAAGACCCCTCGAGTCAGTGTTTCGGCTGCATGATGCCCTAACTTTAGGACATTGTGACGTCATTAGCATTTAAACACCACTATACATTAAAGGTTGACTTTATGACACGTATTGGAATCGATTTCATATGCCTCACATATTATTGGCGACTGTGGCAGGGATCGATTTCGGACGCCTCACAATACATGAATTGAAATGGATGGCCACTTATTGGAAACTATGTAACAATCCTCCCCCAAAAAAGGAAAATAAAATTTACAAATAATAATTTTTTGATGTAATTATGAAATTTTATTTGGTTCTAAAGTTCTTTAAAATGAAAACATTTCACAAAAATAGTATTTTGAAAACCACCATACCTGTCCTAAATAAAATACATTCGCCAGTTATAGCTGGTGGTAAGATGACTGTGTGGTTAAGTTCACCGCTTTTAGCTAGTAAATATGTAGGTCCCAGGTTTGATTCTTCAAACCAATAAAACCTACATCTGGTGACCCTTGACGTGTGCTAGACATGCATGCACTATAGTGATGCATGGTGGAACTCACAACTCTCCTTCCTAACTTAAGATGTCGATAGATGGCGCCCTATATAGTGAAAATATAATCCATATAAATAACGTAAGCATGTGCATATAAGTATAAGAAACATTTTGGGGTCCACCCAACCTCCTACAGCATCTAACATCGTTCAACTCATGTTGAGTCTTTCAGGAGGAGAATGTGTGGAAACCGTACACCTTTTCCTATATAAAATACATTCCCTAGTTATAGCCGAAAGTGAGATGGCTGTGTTGTCATGTTCACCACTTTTAGCTAGAAAATATGTAGGTTGTAGGTCGCAGGTTCGATTCCCCAAACCAACAAAACCTGTAACTATCTTTTCTGAATTTATCCACATTGTCCACCATTTTTAATGCCTCGAAGATTTTCAGTTCAGTTTTTTGTTAACCTACCTTTTTGCAAAATTTCTGTAAAAAATTTACAAAAGTATTACGTTTTTGACTAATATTCTGTTAATTTTAATACTGGGCTAATTCGTTGGTATTGGCAAAGGAAAAGCAACGGGTGGAAAATCTTGTATTCCAGGAAAACCCTTTTTAAAGGAAAACACACTTTCAGTTTGACTTATTTGTACCCACCTACTTTTATATTTTATAGGCTCATAAACATTAGAAAGATCAAAACCTACTGGATCATTGAAACAAAAATTGGTGCATGCTTACAATGACACAATGTTCCTGGTTATAAGAAGCTTTTAACAACAGTTAGCATACTTTCGGAGCAGTCAAAATGAATGACGTCATTTTATACGGGATTTAAGAAATTATTAGTATAGGCGTTCAAAAACTGCTACACTGAAAGTTCCTCAACAATTAAAAGAAGGTCCCATTCAGGTGATTTTGCAGTCTAAAACCTAGTTTTTTCGCGAATCTTGCTCTTTTGGCGTGTGACTTAGGTATTGTAGCCCGAAAAAAAATGGCTGCTCTTTGTATCTGCAAGGTGTTGAGCCCATCATGGATTTCAATTAAAATGGTGAAAGGTATTGGGTAGTTGTTTTGCAACAGAAGAGTTCGCTACAATTTTTTTTTTGTTTCTGTTCTGAACAAGTAAGTCTTTTTGTTATTGGCTTTTAAGTATTACAATGATGGATTCACGCCTGCCTCTTTTTGACGTAGGGTTGTATTTCTCCTTTAACTGCTGCTCGAAGTTTTTCGCCGCGGAATTACAAATTTCCAATAACGAAATCCTTCAGTGCACCTCAATGATGTACGTCTTAAACGAAAATTAGTCGAAAGTCGAACCGAAATCTTGTTGGAAAACTTTCGACTTACTCGACAAACGAACGTGTTTTCCACTGCCTACTAATTCATTTCAACCGTTCGTCTCCGCCATCCCATAACCCCTTAATACACATATACATACTTCGTAAAGGAGTTGGTACTTCATTTACGTAGTATATCATCATCATCAACATCCCCATCGTCCTTCATCTCCTCATCGCACCTTTCTTTTCAACCCTACGGTCTCCTATTCTTCATTTTCTTCTCGTTTTCACTCCATCGATCTCTTTACGACGGTTGTAGAACGTGTGCAGAACTTCATCGAATATTTAGCTCGTGTAAATTCTAATTATCGAATGTTGCATTTTTGTGGAAATTTTATGAGCTAGTAGCTGTTACCCGCAGGCTCCGCTTCCGCGTAGCAATTAGATTTGAGCCTTGCATAACCCTCCTAACAAAAAACGAAAGTAAACGAGTGTCACAGAGGGAGAAATAGAGCTGATTTTTTTCCGATATCTTCTTTATCGGTTTTTGTCTTCCAGTGTACAGGCAATGTGGAAATATGAGATGCATGTTGGTGAAAATCTAAAAATTTATCCTCAGAAATCTGCAGACTTCCACTAAGTCTTAAAACCTTCTGTGGTACCACACATTTGCTAAAGTGTAGCCATTCTATTTAAGTACATGAAATGGCTCTCTTTCTTCTCTCACTCTCTCACCATCGGTTTCCTTCCTTCTTCTTCTCCCCTTTTCTCACCTACCACTCTCATACGTTTCCTCTTCCTCTCATTTCCCCTCATACTCAATATTTGCCACTCTGTCCTCTGTGACTGTCTCTTGTTCACTCTCCATTTCTCCTTGGCCTTCTATTTCTTTCTTCATCTTTCTAAATAAAACAAAAAAAATAAAAAAAATAAAAAAATAAAAAAATAATTGGAATGATGTGTGGATGCAGGAAGTTGTTAGGACCCTTTGAAACTTCAGAAATCAATTGAAAAATAACTTATTGATATGAATTAGACACATGGATGCCGGAAGGTACTATGAGTTCCAGTTTAAAAAAAATTAATTATCATCATTTGAAATGATGTAACATTTTCCAAAATGTGCCTATATGCGACATTATTATCAGAAAAAGTCCCATTGCAGGAGGCAAAGGATGAGGTCGATCATTTTCATTGACAATGTGAGAGACCATCCCTATCAAATTTCCAATGTTAAACTTTCGTTCAGTATTACTTTATTTTCCAACTCTTCATTTGACTTATACATGTATTCAGTACAAAATACCTATCTATCTACACTTCGATTTTGTGTGAAATTATTAATAACATTAAGAGTAATAAATTTATAGGATTAAAATTACCAACACAATTTTGAAGCGGATTGGGATAAAAATTTACAACTTTATCTCTAGAAAGGCCACAGACTACCTCGACGACTTAAAATATTCCTTTGAACATCATAAGTACATCCAAAGAATTTCAGCTCAGTCTGTGAAATTATGGTTTAATATAATTATAAAATTCGGAGCTTTTTTTTTCAATCTTTTTATTCGTTTTCTTTCATTTTTGTTGGTCCGATGAAAAAATTGAAGATGAATTTGGGTAAAAATACATCTCTTTGCCACCAGAGTGGCTAAAGATATCGACAATGGCTTCAAAGTTTCCTCAAAACAACAAAAATTAATCCTGAAAATTTCCTCTCGATCTGTTCAGTGGTTCTGAAGTTTCGGGCAAACACAAACGGGTATTTACTTCGAGATTTATTAATGAACATGGGTAAATAAAACTGATATAATTTACAAAATTACGATATTTCATTTTGAAATTGTCCTATAATCTGAGTATGTGAATAATTACAAATCATTATTATAAAATAGTATATTACTCAACTAGGAAGGAAAGCGAGCAATTTCTCAACGAATGCAATATTTAAAAGCACCGGTTGATAAACTGATCACTCCTACCTGTGTAGTATGCGGAATACTACATTTGAGCGAGGAGCAATAAAACCTGCGAGTTGCTTGGCTAAATTTTTGTTAAGGTAAAGGGAATTTTTGAGGAAAAAAAAATTAATTTACTTAAATGGAAGAAAATAAGACCTTTAAAGGTGTGAATGAAACTGAGGAACCAATTAGGTGTGAGGAAAAAATTTAAGGTTATTGGACATTGGGGGCTTGATGTCCATAATAAATATTTATATATCAAGAATAATTAATAAAGAAATAACATAACTCCAGTACCGCACCAAGTAATCACTTTATTATATATAGAAGAACAAGTAGATGTTAACTTTACGAGTACAAAAAGAAGAAGTGAGTATAAAGAAAAGAATAAATTTTCTTAGCAGTATTAACGGCGGTATCGTACATCAGTGTAACCAACAAGTGCTCAAACAATCAGTGTAACCCAAACACTCCCTCCTTGGTTGAGTGACGCAGTTGGTCCATTGAATTCTTGAGTTGGTGCGGTAAAAGAACTATTTGGAGAAAACCATTATTATGGAAAAACTCCAATTTTTCATCGAAAGAATATTCACTTCTGTTGTTGAGGAAAAACCGTGTAAACAGTAAAAAAACCTCAACTTGAATTTCTCCGATCTCTATTCTCCATACGCCTGTCTCCGTTTTAAATCTCCTTTAGAGGAAAACTTATAATTAAGAAAAACCTCTATTTCTCCAATTGTTACTCCTATTCGAAGAAACCCTTTTACTCCACAAGGTAAAACTTCGAAATATTGCCAAAGAAAATATTTAAATTTGTGTGTATCATTTTTGTCATTATCACTTAATTAGCCTTAAGCCACCATAAGACTAGTTAAATGATTTGTTATTGTTTTTCGAAATAAAGTGTAAAGTTTATACAAAATAATAAAATTTATATAGTTAATAAAAATACAAAATGAAAAACAAAACAATGCAATAACACACAAATAATAATAAATGAATAATAATAATCACTCCTCCCGAACACAAACATATTTACAAATGGGTAGGTAGTACTTAAATAATAATGACTTGATTTTTGACAAGATCATTTTTTGAGGTAGTTGATTTGTCTCCGATCTACTGCTTTCATGTCTACTGATTATCTATAAATAAATTATTTTATGTTACTATTACTCCAGTAACATTCAAATTATAATACTCCAAATTTTAATGGTCGGTGTTGTCCTTAATGTTTAATATTCTCAGTACTAATTTTTCAAATACTCCTATCGACAAAGGTTTAGTGAATATGTCAGCCTCCTGATCTTCTGACACAACTTTAACTAAATTTACTTTACCATCTTGTTGAGCTTGTCTCACGTAATGGTATCTCGCGTGTAGATATTTTAAACCTGGTGCTCCTACCATCTGAGCTCCTTCGATAGCAGATTTGCTATCACAATAAATTGTCGCCGGTAAGTAAGATACTCCTATTATTTTCTCCGTTATTTCAGCTTGAGTTTCTATCTCCTTGGCTAATTCACTCATGGCTATGAATTCAGCCGCACAAGTGGAAGTGGTTACGCACCATTGTTTCTAACATTTCCATGCAATCACATCTCCGAATAGTTTGACAGCGTATCCAGCTGTTGAAGCTCCGGTTATTGGACAATTTCCCCAACTTGCATCTGAGTAACCTTCTAAGTTATTACCTTCTCCAAGATAAGTTATTCCCAAATTCTCCGTATGTTTAAGGTATCTAAAAATTCTTTTTAACTCCTGTATGTTCTCTTGTGTAGGGTTTGATTGACATCTACTCATTAAGTTTACCGTCAATGCTATATCTGGTCTTGTTCCTCCTGTCAGATATAACAAACATCCGACAGCTTCTCTGAACGGATATTTTTCTCCAATTTGTGATTCCTCTGTCTGTTCGTAATTATTTTCATTTCTCCGTTTAACCTGCCTTGTCACCATTGGTGTTTTACAAGGCTTACAGTCTTCCATTTTAAATCTCCTCAGTAATTTGTTAATAAAACGAGACTGTTTAAACTCCAATTTATTAATACTCCGATTTCTTTCTATTTCAATACTTAAATATTCTTTGGGTGTTCCCATATCCAAATATTTAAATATTTTTCGTAGATTCTCCTTAAGTTGTTTAATTAACTCCAAATAGTTTCCAGCTAATAATATGTCATCGACATATGCCAGAAGTATGACAAATTTATCTCCTTTTCTCCATTTGAACAGACAGGGATCCTTAACATCACTGACCAAGCAAATTTTATTCATTTCTGCGGTAAAAAGGACATTCCAACTTTTTGGACTTGTTCTTAGACCGTAGATTGATTTATTTAATTTGCAGATTTTGTTTGCCCTACTCCGAAGGATTTATCTCCACTCCTTCAGGAATCTCTATGTATATTGGGGTGGTTACTTCTCCGTGTAAAAACGCAATTTTCACATTCAGCTGACAAATCTCCAGATTTTACTTATTTACTATAGATAGTAAATTTCGTACTGTTGTCAGCGGTGTTACTGGTGCATATATCTCCAATAAACTATATTCCTTTTTGTCTTTAAATCCTCATCTCACTAATCTCGCTTTATAGCGGATTCCTCCATGTGGTTCCATTTTAGTTTTGAATAACCAACGAGAATCTATGACATTTAATTTTCTCCCATATTCATCAACGACTGGGCGGTCTATAATACTCCAGACCTGATGTTCATTTAACAAGTTTTGTTCCTCCTTTATAGCTTCTCTCCACTCCTGATTATTTGAGGAACTTATTGCCTCCATATAAGTTTTAAGATCCTCATTTATTTTTGCCATAGCTGTATACGTAAACTCGTCTGTGTTATTCTCCGAGTCTCCAATATTCACAATGTTTTCTCCTTCAATGTTGAATGCTTCAACTTTTTGTCTTTTTGCCTTAGACAGTCTGTTTGATTTTCTCCATTTGACTCCTGTTGAAGCAGATGTTTCTTCTTCTTTTTCCGATTCAGACTCCGTTTTAAATTTATCAAACCAGTCGTTAATATTTTTATTTTTCTCCAATAGTTTATATTTCTCCCTATAAACTATTTTCTCATTAAAACGTATATCTCTCGATTCAATAAACGTTTTATTCTCCGGGCTATAGAGTAAGTAACCTGACGGAGTATATCCAACCAAAATGGCTGGTATACCTCGTCACTGAGAATTTAGTCTCCGGTCTCCTTTTCATCTTGAAGTATGCCAAGCAACCAAATCTCCTTAATTGGTTGAAATGGTAATTTGTGTTAGGCGAGATCCTTTTTATTGGTATTTCATAGTTTACTGATTTGTGGGGTGTACGATTGTACACATAAACAACTGCTTTGACTGCTAAATCCCACATACTCCTGGGCAAACCTGAATCTAGCATTAATGCTCTTACTCTGCTTTGTAACATTCGGTTAAATCTCTCCGCTACTCCGTTATGTTGTGGTTTGTCAGGTGGTGCTAGTTGTAGGTCAATTTTCTCACGTTTTAGTATCTCCTTTGTATATCCTCCAGTAAACTCCGTACCTTGGTCATACCTTAAGTAGCACACCTTAACATTGTCTCCTATTAAATTACAAACGTTACGAAAGAACAACTCCAAGCATTCTCCAACCTCCAACTTGTGGGTCATGATGTGTGCTTGTGCATAATGTGAGTAGTCGTCAATAAACACTACTATAAATCTCCGTCCTCCAGGGAATGTTGCTGGTGAGATAGGTCCCATTACATCTGAATGTATCATTTGTAATGGTTTCTCCACTCTCCATCTCGATTGTTTAAATGGTAATTTTGATAGATTAGCTATAGCACATGTTTCACAATCCCTGATTACTCCAGTAAATTGAACTCCTTTTAATTCGGGATGTATATTAGCTAATTTCTCCTACAAATGACCTAGTTTGTAGTGCCAGAATAACTCAAGTGATATTTGTTTATTTGTAATCTCCATGATGGTAGTAACAGGCATTTTATCTCCGTCTAATATATATCTATCACACTCTATATTTTCAGTGTTAATAATTGATTTTTCATTTTTCTCCTCAACTCCCTCCATCTATTTCTCCTCAAGACTTTCTCCATCTTTCTTTATTTTCCCTAATTTCTCCTCTTTATTCTCACTGTCTCCTCTCTCCAATAATTGATTATCTTCATTCTCCGATAACGTAGGTGAACAATTCTCTTTATTGATATTTTCTCCATTATTAATGTTACGACGAGTGGTTGATGACGAACGAGTGTGTATTACACACTCGTCGACCACCTAGCGGGCCAGTGGGGTAAAACCCACGAACTATCTTTTGGTGCTCATGACTGTACATTTTGTCTGTACCTCTAAACTTGTTTACTGGGTTCGGCCCTCACACATACAACTTCATATACACGCAACCGACCTTCATTGGTGTTTGTGTGGTGTCGTGTACTTACATATACACACACCCACAAGTGGTGACCTCCGACGTAAGTATTATATTTTTGTTGTCGACATTTCACCATCAACAGGGGAAGGAACTGTCACCTCCTTCCCCACTGCTTCCAGCTAGTTTGGAAACAACAACCAATCGGCTTTCATCAGCTGATTTTCCAAAACCATGCGCCTTCTTCAAACGTTGGCATACCCGCCAACAACTGAAGAAGTAACTCAGTCGGCTCTCATCAGCCAACGGAGAAGGTTCTTCTTCTCCTTCCCCTTTCCCTCATTGCTCGTTGGTACTTAAGTACCAACCAACGTCCATAAAAATCAGTTGGCATTGGACTGCCAACGGAGAAGGTTCTCCTTCTCCCTCCCTCGCCATCACCCTATTTTTTCATTTTTCGCTCTCCTCTGCCCAGGCTCAACGTCGGTACCCAAGTACCAACCAGCCATCCCAAAGAGAAACAAACAGTCGGCAATCAGCTGCCAACGAGGAAAGTGAAAAATTAGCCTCTTTTTTCAATCTCCACTATGGCCTCCAAACTAACCCCGTTGTCCCTCGATGACCTGGTTCTCCCGATGACGCCTGAGAAGGCCACAGTCAGCAATCCTCCCAGGAGGATGGAGAATCAGCCCCATCCCACGACTGCTGTCCACTCAACGCCACATACCTATATGCATTTGTCGAATGTACCGACAAACTCAGCTATCCCGCAGTCCTCCACACTTGTAAACTTTGGCCCATTCCTCGACAGTTACCTCCCGTGCAAGGAGCTTCCGGTCAACTAGCACCAGCCAGTTGACAGCTCAGCACTGACGTTATCCCCTGTCCTCGATTGGCAATTGCACCAGCAGGAAGCAAATTCTGCCACGATTGGCTGTACCACCTTGCCTCCTTTACAAGCACATCCACCCCGGTTACTCACAGGCCTTCCACCTTTCAACGCCGAGATTGTCCGTCTCTGGCTGCAGCAGATCGAGAATCTTGCTCGCGCCAGCAGCAATACCAGCAAGTCTCAGCTCTACTTGGCAATCTCCAGCCACTTGCCAACCCAGGTAGCCAATGCTGTGTTGGAATTACTGTACAGTTCCGACAACTCACTGCACACTTGGTCAAACCTCTGCAACCAAATCCAGCAGGAATTTTCCCCTTCCTCCTACACCCAAAATTAGAACTCTGCTGGAGAATACCCATCCTCAACCTTTCGAGAGGCCTTTTGCATACCATCGCCGCCTTGTAACCCTAAATGAAGGAAGAGTCAACAATGATGTCCTCCTTAACCTTCTTTTCCAAGCCCTCCTGGTCAATATCTGCCAGACATTGGCCATGACAAAGCCCGTGACCTCTCAACAGGCAGCACTCGAAGCTGACGAGGCAATAGCTCTCGAGCAAACCTTCCCGTCGATATCCCCTGCAACCAGCACCATCTCTGCTATCGCAAATCCCGTGGCATCTCAGTCGACAGCACCAACAGCTAATTCCTTGGAGTTAGCTACCATTACCCAGCTGCTTCAACAGCTCTTGGCTGGAAAACAGGTGAGTTCTGTCAACCCCCCAAAAGACCCTGCCTCATTCCCCGAACATAGGCATTCGCGCTCACACGATGCCAGGTCCAGAGATAGATCGCGCTCTCGTGACTCTAGCTCTGGTCGTTCAAAACCACAGACGACGCTACGAATCATCGATGGTAAGAGACTGATAAATACCCGCTCTCCCTCCCATTCACACGATGGCTACTGTTGGTATCACCAACAGTTTGGGAGGAAATCACATAACTGTTCTGACCCCCATGTTTGTGGTGGGACAAACCCCAAAATTGCAATTGCCGCAATTCCAAATCCCCTACTTGTTTGGAAAACGAGTCAGTCCAGACAGCACTCCCACTCGTTTTCACCTCAGTCTGTCTATTTGTGGAAGATCTGCTTAGCGAGCATCACTTCCTGGTCGACACTGGCCCGGAGATATCGGCTATACCTCCAACCGCTGAAGACCGAAAATGCAACGCTAAGCTCCAAATCTACGCTGTGAACCAAACTCCAATTAGTACTTACGGAGTTAAGCTTGTGCAGGTAGATTTCGGCCTTCGATGCAAATTTAAGTGGGTATTTATCATCGTCGATATCGCTGATCCCATCATCGGAGCAGACTTCCGCAGCCACTACCAACTGCTTCCCGATGTTAGCAAAGGGCACCTCCTTGATAAGACCACTGGACTAGCTGTAGTAGGTAAACCTCGCCTATCGACTATCCCCCGGAGATTTGTCTAACCATCGCCCACTCAAATAGACGATTCCAAAACATCCTCGATAAATTTCCCGGCGTAACCGGTAAAAAAGGTTTACACCCTAGGAATTCCCCTACCAAAGTCACCCACGACATTGAAACTGTAGGTTGACCGGTGTTTTGCCGTGCCCATCGTCTACATCCCGAGAAGTTAAAGGCAGCCCACCTTTCCTTCTAAACCATGCTCAAACGTGGTGACTGCCGACCCTCCAAAAGTGCCTGGTCATCCCCCTTGCGTATGCACATGAAGACCGACAAAACATGGCGCATGCTTGGTGACTACAAAGCACTCAACGCACAAACTATCCCCGACAAATACCCTGTCCCAAATATTATGGATTTCCATGCCAGACTAGCTGGTGCCAAACTATTCACAAAATTTGATCTCCTGTTGGCATTTAACCGAGTCCCGATGACCGAAGAACACATCTCCAAAACAGCTGTAATAACCCCCTTCAGTCTCTACAAATTTCATTATATGCCCTTTACGCCACCTAAACCTTCCAACGGTACATTGATGGATTGTTGCGAGACATCGACTATGCTTACACGTACATAGCCTCCAACCCCGATGAGCTCGAAGAACGTGTTACCGAGGTCATTCGGCGTATTTACAAAGCCGGCCACACTGTCAATGGTAACAAGTCCAAACATGAACGTGAAGAGCTCACCTTCCTTGGCCATCAAGTCAAAAGCGCAGGTATCAAACCCACTCCCAAACGTGTCCAAGCTGTACTCGATTTCCCACTTCCCAAAACCGTACATGACCTTAGGCGCTTTCTCGGAATGGTGAATTTCTACCGGCGTACAATTAAACATTGCGCTCACATTCAGAGTGAACTCTTTGCACTTATCCACTACAATAAAAAACGTGACAAAACCCCCATAATTTGGACTGACACTGCCGAAACCGCCTTCCACGACCTAAAGCAGGCGTTAGCAAATGCTGCTCTTTTGGCGCATCCCAACAAGTCCAAACAACTCGTCTTGGCAACCGACGCGTCTAACCATGCGATAGGGGCTACCCTCTATCAACACAGTGCCAGATCGCTAGATCCTTTGGCATTTTTCTCCCGCAAATTATCAGACACCAAACGCCGATATCCAACATACGACCGAGAATTTCTCCCTGTTTTTGCAGCGGTGAAGCACTTCTGTAACCTGGTCGAAGGGCGTGTTTTCTCGGTCTATACGGACCACAAGCCCCTCACAACTGCCCTGTTTCAGGTGTGTGAGAAAGCTTCACCACGCAAGCAAAATCAACTTGAGTATATCTCACAGTACACAACGGATATCCTCTACATCAAAGGAGAGGACAACATAGCCACTGATTGTTTGTCGCGTATATCAATCTCCGCCATTACCTCTCCCTGTGTTGTGCCCTACAATGAAATGGCCCTTTGCCAACAACACGACCCTCAACTCACCCAATACCTTGCAGACCCCAACTCTGCACTCATCCTTGAATCTTTTAGAGTACCCGGACACACGTTACTCTTAACATGCTACAGGTCCATGGGGAAAAAACAACCCTTCGTACCCACCAAATATCGGAGAACCATCTTCAATTCGATTCATGGGCTCTCACACCCGAGCGCCGGACAACTGCCCATCTGATCGCTAATTGATTCATTTGGCCTGGCCTACGATCTGACTGCCTACGTTGGTCGAAAGAGTGCACTGCATGACAACAAGCTAAAATCGATAGACACACCAAAGCCCCTCTCCAAGATTTCCATCCTACTGATTGCTTAAAGCATGTGCACATCGATATCGTGGGTCCATTGCCCACAGTTAGCGGTCCTCGTCATTGTCTGACAATGATTGACCACGCCACATGATGGCCTCATGCCATCATGACAACGGATATTTCCACAGATCGAGTGGAAACACTCTTTGTCCAACACTGGGTGTCCTCCTTCGGCGTCCCCAAAACCATAATGACGGACCAGGGACGCCAGTTCAAAAGCGCTTTATTCAACTAGGTTGCGCGCCAGTTGGGAATACACAAAATCTTAACTACAGCGTATCACCCCCAATCAAATGGCAAAATAGAGCACTGGCACCGAACTCTCAAAGCCACCATCGTGGCCCACAAGAACTCCAAAAACTTGCGTGCTGAATGGGCAGCCAATTTGCCTCTCATTCTTCTCGGCCTACGCTCGACAGTCATCTCCAACCTCGGTGTGTCCCCAGCCCAACTCCTTTATGGTGAAGAGCTCCGTCTCCCAGCTGACTTCTTTGAAGATAGCCAACCAAGTGCACCAACCTTCCACAACGCATTTGTGAAAGTGCAAATGCGTTCACACAAATCACCCTCAACCACAGCGACTCTCCTCATACATCCCAGCTGATCTAAAATCAGCCCAAAACGTATGGCTACGCGTTGATACATCTTGTAAGGCACTCGACCCACTGTACTCCGGACCATACAAAGTCCACACACGCGTATCAATCGATCGCCTAAAGTTGGCCTATGTCTACACAGATATAGAAGCTGACCCAGATGACTCAACTTCTGTCGATGATCCTTTGGGAACGACAGTTGACTTGTCATCTAAGGTCGTTTTACAAAATGACGACTCACCCACAAATGCCTCTCCTCAACCTTCAACGTCGTCTCCACACACAGACAACACGCTCGATTCTTCCCCGATTGTAATTACACACAATCAAAATAAAGAATCGCATCCCGAAGCGTTATCGAAGGAAAATACACAATCGCACCCCATTGGCCAGTCTCCTAGTAAAAAGGCTGATGCTATGCTCGACGACGAACCGATTGAGATTTCCCTTCCCCTCCCGCACTCGTCCAAGTCGGCTCACGCAATTGACGACTAGTCAAGCGTTGTAGACGACGATGTATCACAAAAATTGTTTCGTGGCGCCACCCAGTTGCATAAGTAGGACGCGTCTTCCTCCTCGGAAGATGAACTGGCCCCACCTACAAAACGAACTTGTAATATTAATGTGCAACAAAAGCTGACGCAACCGCACCTTCGTTTGTGTTTACGAGACGAAAATAAACGACGGTTACAGTCAAGAAAACGAGTAAAATTCGTGTTTTAGAAACTCACTCTTCTCTTGACGCATCCAGCAGTTATATACTCTTCATCAAATGCTGTTCATCAGGCGCTTTTAACTATATTTCACGTAGCGTAATAGATTGGTGAAATGTCCCAAGAGCGTCTTTCCCCTTGCATGTCCGAGATTTTGGAAGATGAAGAAACAGCCCTTTTAAGGGCTACACCTCCACCAATTGAGGGCAGTAATGGCGATTCACCTTTGTCTCCTCGTGTAGACGATCATTGCTCCCCCTCTACCTCCTTCTCACTCACGATGTCACCTGCTGACGTTGTCCCATCTCCTTCCTCCACAGCTACTGCCACCGCTCCACTGGTGAAGCAGACATCGCCTGTATCCTCTACATCCAATCAAGTATCGGCGTCATCCGTGACGCCTACCTCTGTCCGACCTGCAAAAGAGGGTACTAGCCATACTCCTTTGCAAGTACCACAACGGCGATCGACGCTGAGGCAGAGGGTGGAGTCTGCTGCCAGGGGTTGAGGTGCGCCCCTTCGACAGTACCAGCCTGCTCCTGGAGTGGTGGCTCGGGGCTCTGAGTTTGTACAGTGCAGCCTTGTCCGTAGCTCTCATTCTCGGGTTTTTGTGCCACTCCCCAGGAAGACCGCATACTCGTCGGAGACGCCTCACGCTCAGGCCGCTGTACAATTAGGCAATGCCCGGATTGACACCCACACATTCGTCAAAGTCGTACAGCGCGTTCCATCTAAGGGACCTTTGCCCAGTCCTCAACTGTGTTCCTCGATGGGCCTCCCCTCTGGGGAATTCCCGCCGCTCAAGACGGCCAAGCAGATTAAACCGCTTCCTCTTTGGAAGCGCCGAGTGAAAGCAACTGCCACGTTGCGTACCAGCGGTAATCGTCCATCTGCAGCAACAAAGCAGTCCTCCCAACCTTCAACTTCCAAAGTTGCGGAGGCACCAGTAGCCACGCAAAAGGCATCGTCAGTCCCAAAAGGCAAGTCGCCTCTACTTTGCCCTTCGGTCGTACCGACTGACCAGGAAGAGACGACGACGGACGTTGACCCAACTCCAGCCCCAACTGTCCATCTCCCCCAACCCCCATGTTGGTCCCTCAATGCGTACTCTCACCAGTACGTGAAGAGGTTGAACCAACAGAAAGTGCTGCCGTTGATAACCCATCCGTTATCGATTTAACGGCAACACCTTCGCCAGAAAATGCCCCCCAGCCTCAGCCGTCCACCTCTCGTGCTAAGAGTCCCCCGGCTGATGGCAAACCGGCGAAGCGTCCCCGTTTAAACCGTAAGGCAGGTGGCTGCACCCGGTGTGAAGCTCGCGCTCGCAGTCAATCTTATATGGAACTTAAAAGGAACAAAGACGCGGCAAATCCCAAACCCAAACTCCCACTCTATCTCATGCTTCCACACAGGAGCCTGCCCCGTCTGTGGTACAGCCCCCTGTACTGCAACTGGTGGATCCTCCTGTGTCGCAGAATCAAACACTGCAGCTGTGGGAGCAATTTACCACTGCCGTGCTTGCAGCACATAACGCCCTGTTGCTCGGCATAGCAACAACACCGATGCCACTTCTCTAAGTTGTGATGCCTCAACCCGGAATTCCCATTCCCCCGCATCTACAACTCTCGACACCAGTTTACCCTCAGGCCCTGGTTATGCCGCCTTTAATGGCGCCACCAATAACCTACCCACCGCCCCTCATGAGCATTCCCACGTCTTGTCCCCAGACTCTGCTCATGAGATCACAAACTCGAGGGCATCCTACTCCCCAGCCTCGAGCACCCCGTACACGTCCTTCTCATCCCACTCTCCCAGCCAACTTTGGTGCCCAAACCGAAGAGACCTGGCAATCCTACTACGTAAACGACATCTGTGAGCATAGTAGTGAATGCCGCGCCACACTTGACTGGCGTCACAGGTCACAGTAAGTTTCCTCGGAAACTTACTAGGAGGAGAGTGGTGTGGCAACAGGTGGTCGATGAAGAACGAGTGTGTATTACACACTCGTCGACCACCTAGAGGGCCAGTGGGGTAAAACCCACGAAACTATCTTTTGGTGCTCACGGCTGTACATTTTGTCTGTACCGCTAAACTTGTTTACTGGGCTTGGCCCACACACATACAACTTCGTATACACGCAACCGACCTTCATTGGTGTTTGTGTGGTGTCGTGTACTTACATATACACACACCCACAAGTGGTGACCTCCGACGTAAGTATTATATTTTTGTTTTTAAATGTTTATCGTGTCTTAGGTTGTGGAAACCTATCCTTTTCCGTTTCATCAGATCATTAATCAAGCCGCTCTGTTGCACGGGCGGTCTTACTCCACAACTTACTCAGCGGCCACGCAAAAATACTCCTCTTCCGCCAAGGTGTGTTGCTCCAAATCCAGTTCTCCGATACTGAATTCTTGTGTCCGGTACCACCGGTTGAATTTTTCCTCTCTTGGGACACGTCGCTGAAATATGTGTCATCATGACTACTCCGCACGTGTAACACATTCTCCCTTCCACCACAGGATTTGGGCAATTTACTCCAAAATGTCCGTAACGTTGGCAATTGTAGCACCGTATATTGTCCAGAGGGGAAGGAGTGCGTATTACTCCAGTTCGCATTCCTCCACGACCTCTATAGACAATATTTGCCTGAGCTGCCACTGTAGCTCCTCGTCCAACTCCATCAGGTTTCTTCTCTGTTTGTTTATTCGCCTCCATCTGTAACATTAAACATTTCAACTCCTCAATCGAAAGGCCTATATCGTTTTGGCGTTTCGTAATAAAATTTATGGTTTCAATCATATTCGAGGACTTGAAGACTGCCATGTAAAAATAACTCCTCTTCTCCTTCTCCGTTAATTGATCATTCTCCTGATTACTTTCATATTGTCGTATCAATTTGTCAAATCGATTAAAGAATTGATACGGTTTCTCCTTCAAAGGATTGTATCTTAATAATGCGAGCTCTTTTCTAAATACCTCCGACGCCTTATGAGACTCACACTTTTTAAATTCTTTCAAAGTATTTAAAATTTTATTCGGGTCGTTCTCCGATACGATCATTTTATGATAATTATCATCTATGTGATTTATTATTATATCTCGAACTAAATTTAATCTCAACTCCTTTTCTTTATCAGTGTATTTCTCTAACTCCTTCTCTGGGCTTTCTATAACTCTATACAGATACTTCGATATTAACTCCGATCTAAGATAATCGAACCATAAATCATATCTCAAACTCCTCGTTAGTTTGTATTCACGTTTTACATTGTCTCTCGTTACAAATATCTCCGATTTTAATTTCTTACTAGACTCCTCAGGTAAATCACTTTCTCCTTTTAAAGCATCAACGAGGATTTCTAAAAACTCCCTTTTAATATTTCTCTCCGATTCTAGACTTTTCTCCTTTGGTTCGTTATTAGTTGGCTTTTCTCCATTTCCTAGTCCTCTATTTACATTATTTTCTCCAATCTCATTTCACATATCGACATCCTTATTTTGATTTTCTGTAAATACCTGATTTGTAAACTCCATTAGAGTACTCTCCAATGACGCAATGCAGCTTTTTAGCTCCAAAACTTCCGGCAACTCCGTTTGTTGCGCCTCATTTTCTTTCTCCCGCCACATAGCCTCAAAACATTCTCTCGCGACCTCCGCTGCCAGACTTTGGGCATCCGCCTTGCGCGAAGTCATTGGCACTTCCTCCGTATTTTTGGATTTCTCCACCATCGCCTTTTCTGTAGCATGTTGCACCAATTCACGAGAAATTTTGGGAATTTTATAATTGGCGAGAGACTGTAAAGGCTTTATCGCCACTGGCTTCTCCGATGGCCTCGGTTTTGATGTCGATATTTTAGCCACTGATTTTCGGGGAGCTCCCCCAGGTGTGGCTTCCTTCGACGAAGCCGGTTTCTTGCCCGACTTTGATTTCAGATTCTCCACCATCTCCTTTACAGCTGCTTTGGATTTGACTGTAACAAAGGGAACCACAATTAAATAGGCGTGACGTCACTTACTCCTTCTCCGCTTCAAAGCATTAAATATTATGAGCAACCCCAAAAATCATCACGGCTTACCCTGTCTCCGTTCAACTCCTTCTTCAAGAAGGCGACTCTCCGTTTGTGGGTCGACTTCTTCTTATTGGTCGGATTCACCAACCAACTCTTTCTCCAGATACTCCTCCACCACATACTCCGAATAAGACAAGGCTAAATCAGACACGTTGCCTTCGCCACTGCTCTGTTTGCGGCTTCCCGTACTGTCTCCCTCTCTGGACTTCGCCTTCCTACCTCTCGGCATCTTACTGTTTAAATAATACATTATGTTAGTTCAAAATTTTTACTTCTATATTATATTTATAATATCATATGGTTCGAAGTCCATTTGGCTCTTTCTCCTTTACGGGGTATTCATCTCCTTCTCCTGTATTAATAATTATGAGGGAAACGTACGACCTTGCTCCTAAACTATGGCAACGAACATCGTTGTACATAACTCGGAACACCATCTCCTTCAATGTGAGGAACACACACACATCTACAGAGATGGTTAGTCAACTACATTTCAGTCCGCGAACACAACGTCCATCCATATAGTTAACCTGCAAACAAAGATTGTTGTGGATCGAGTATATTTCAGCCTCTTTTTATGTTTCTCCGATACGAGATGGATTTTTCTACTCTACCTCCTTCATCTCCAAAAAGAGTCTATGGTGGTATTAATATTATTCTTATTATTTCATAATTATACACTCGATCCTACCACCATTTTAAATTATCTCCTAACTCCTATATCATCGAATAGCTTTACTGTATTCTTTACTCCCTACAGTAAAGGTATTCTGAATAGCGGGGGAGCTATTTTTACGCAACTCCTTCTCCGATCCTCCGTTAGGCAACTGTATGCGGTTGTTAACTATCAGGTTTTTACTCCAAAAAAAAATTTACAGTGGCACCCTATACATCGATGATTATTATTATTTTATAATCACTCACTATATTAAGCGCTTTTAAGTTTTTCCAAAGCATAAAACAATTATTTGAAACATGTTTCATTACACCAATCAGCTCCTAGCGTACGCAAACAATTTTCCTCCTACCGGTATTTAATTATCTCCATCTTACTCGAGTAATTAAAGGAGAAGGATAGTCAACGAGATCGAACCAAATTTAATAATGACTTCATATATTTCACTTAGTTAATTAATAATCACTCACCGATCTTTCTCCTTGCAAATTAATTGTAATCAAATTATCTCCGTAGCTCCAGAAAATGGTAGTTTTACGTACCATTCAGGTACACGTGTGACACCAACAACAATTACGAACTTATTTTACAAAACGGCGGAAATATTCACAAAAAAATAATAAAACTAAAGATATCATGAATATGCTGTTGATGTAATAAACAATAATAAAATGCTAATAAGAAATAAGTTCCACACGATAAATATTATAGGTGTCACTGACTGGGAGATGACAACTTAACTCGACCAGTTATTTCAAAGCGAATGAAGATCGCCAAAAATAGATCAACCTCACTAACTTCGCAATTAAAATGGTTCAACCTTGATCCTTCATCCTGATTGGCCAATTCTCCTTATCTGTTTTTCTCCGAATTCAAAGTAATACAAAAGAATGCATTCATATATATATCTAACTCTGTCCAGCAATGATGAGGCAAAGCAGGCGATGAACATTCTCACGTTTATTCATGCACTGCGGATTGCCTATATTGATGAACTCGCAACGTATTTTACTCACATATACTCACATGTACACCAGTGGAGTTGTGTAGTAGTGACCTCCATTGTCTCCTTTTTGTTCGTTCTCCGTTTTAACATCGATGTTTCTCGAACTTATCAAAGAATTAGGAATTTGCCGACATTGTAGCAAACTGGCAACCAGTATTATTGGCACCGACGGCTTGTTCCTTTAACCTTCTCTTTTTTTTTTCATCATCATTTTATTTTCTCTAGGCCTATATTTTTCTCCACGTATACAATTTCTTTGTATTTTACTTTTGATAGTGTGCGTAATAAAATTACGTACACTAAACAATATTTTTCTCCCTAAAAAAAATATTTATTTCTTAAAGAAATACTTCGCCATTTCTCAATACACCGTTTCTCCAACTCCGACAATGATTTCATTTGAACTCCAACTTCTTCTCCTTTCAATCTCCGTACTCCGTCTACACATATATGCTGTTAAAATAGATACAAAGTAAATTAATATGTGCACATTCTCCGTCTCCATATAATTATATACACTGCAGTATAAATTAATATTAGAAATAATCAATAAGTTGCTGTCGACAGACTTAAGTTAATGAGGTACCTCTTATATAATTACACTAGTGTTAAACTCCACTTACCTCCTCCTCTATCACCAAACAGCCTGAGAAACTTTTGAAAATACTCACAAATACCTGCACTGGTACTGAAATCTCTGGGATCTTTGCCCTGGGATTCCAATCCTGTTAATTCTTCAGGTACCCGGCGCCTCCACCATATTGGACATTGGGGGCTTGATGTCTATAATAAATATTTATATATCAAGAATAATTAATAAAGAAATAACATAACTCCAGTACCGCACCAAGTAATCACTTTATTATATATAGAAAAACAAGTAGATGTTAACTCTACGAGTACAAGAAGAAGAAGTGAGTATAAAGAAAAGAATAAATTTTCTTAGCAGTATTAACGGCGGTATTGTACATCAGTGTAACCAACAAGTGCTCAAACAATCAGTGTAACCCCAACAAAGGTATTGTAAAAATAATTAAGGCATGAAAAAAAGAAATTACTGAGTAAGGAAAGTAAGAGTTCTGAAATTGACCACTTTCATCAAAATCAAAACATCTTCAAAAAAAAATGAAATGAGCTAAAAAGAGAAAAACATGCCTTTCAAAATTTTTCTAATAAGATCTACCGCAATTATAATGATAATTTTTTTCAAAAATTGAAACCAACTTGAAAAAAAAAAAATTAAAATGCCCTAAAAAGAGAAAAATGACCTTTAAAAATTTTTCCAGGAATATCTAGGGACTGGAATTTTGATTGTTTTATTTTTTAAGGTTGGTTCTTATTTTTTGAAAAAAATATTAATTGACTTTTTACGTTTCAATATAATAATTTTATTCTGGTAGTTCTTACTGGATGAATTTTGAAAGAGCTATTTTTCTCTTTTTTTAAAGAATTTTTATTTTATTTTCTTCTTTTGTTTCCAAGTTTGTTGAATTTTTCGGTGAAAAATTGTCTTTTCAGTTATTTTTTGTTTCACCCTACATCAGCTTTAGTGGCAATTTTGCTTTTAAATATACACGTTTTTTAAATATTGCTCAAAACCTATCTCATCGATTATAATAACGAAAATTGAATGAAACCACAATGGATTTACCTTAAAAGTTTATCAAAATCGGCGTTCAAGGTGAGAATTTATGCAGGAACAAACATAAAAAATAGATAATATTATACCTACATATTATACGGATCAAATTGATAACTTCCTCTTTCTTTTGAAGTCGGTTAAAAATACACGAATCATTTTTAAATGCTTAGTTTTGGTGCGTTCTTTCGATCGCTTTTGGTAGGTAGGCATATAAATTTATTTTTATCATTTCAACTACAGGTAAAGGTTGAGTGGGAGAAAATCTTAAAATAATATACATTAAACCAATAAAAAAGAAGTGCGTGTTTTTTATATCGCGTGCTCGAAATTTATATTTTCGTGATTTCCTTCAATTCGTGCTTAAATTTTCGTTCAGTCAAAATGTATATGTACTAAAGGAACGTTTTTACTTCGAAAATTTCACAAAAGAAGAATATAAAAAAATTGGACAAATGTTGGTATTTTTTTTTACATTAGCATATTATCTTCTGTTCGTACCTTCATTTCGAAGTGAACGAAATATGAAGTATAATCTCAATAAAGAACATTTTTCAACTTCAACAATGTGTGTTGCCTACTGGAGATTCCATTTTCAATACACTTCACCAGTTTGCAACACTCACTTCGGAAGCGTTGCAAACTGAATACTGTGAATTTCTGTGAACCAATGGGCAACATTTATGTTTCAATAAATTAAAACGATAATTTGCATTTTCATTTGTTTAATATCAATTCTAAGAGCTCACCATCTTGGAAAAAAAAATTTCATGGCAAAATATTCAGATTAATCATGCCAACTAATATGCTTTTCTTGAACTAACACTTTCAATTCTAATAAGAAAATCAACACAATTGAAAAAACTGGAATACAACATTCAATTGTCATTTATTATCAGTTCCTCATGGATAAAAAGTACAAGTTAGATTTTTCAGGTTCCATATCAACCTTTCTTTCTAATGAAAAAAGCAGAAATGAATTTTAGCAGAATGGAATCTTATTTTTATCAGTTGAATACAGCCAAATAGGTTAGTGTTGCAAACAGTGTGGCGTTGCAAACTAGTGCACTCACACTACAAACTGTAAATTATATCTATCTACTATATAAATTACTGTTGAGATTGTTAAAAACGGCTATTAATAACAATGAGGATCTTTCATTTGAGAGATTAATTTTCTAGTTCAATAAAAAACAAACGTTGTTCTCGTCATGAAGGTTTAATGCCCAGTAAACATATAACACGGCCATGATGCTGAAATAGATAGATAAAGCCTGGGTAGAATACCACAGGTGAAACGAATGACCACAGATAGGAAAGAATGAATCGAATTACATTTAACGTTATCACTCGTAGGTGGCGCTAATGTATGAGCGTAGTGAAGAGGTGACTGAACAACAATTATCAATGAGTACATGATGAATTGAGTTAATACAGATGAAAAAAATTAAAAACCTTCGATTTATTTGTGTGGGAACAATACTTGTATGAGATATAGGGGCTCGCACCCATGACAACATTTGCCACCAAAAGGCTGGCTTATATTTGCCTCTATGACGTTAAACATATAAACACACGTATGTTTGTTAGTTCTTACCTGTACATACATACAGATAAAATACATTGTTTGGACTGTGACAAATCGCCTGATAAAGATCTCAGTGTTATCACAGCCCAGTACCAAACACACTGCGTTGTTTCTTACCATCATACAGAATAGGAGACGTAATATGATGACATAATTTCATATGTAGGTACATATATTCTGTGTCTGTGTGTGTGTACCAAATTCATTATATAAACACACAAAACTGGTTACAAAATCGCCAGTGTTTGCCTAGGATTTGGCTCTCCCATACATTCGTGTATACTGTTGATTACCTTCTATGTGTGAATACTTCTCACAACAAGGTATTCTACAATTTGATTTTTTTTTTTTTTTTTGCTGAACCCATCTAATTAATTAATTATAATCAAGTATAATAAATTAATTGTTAATGTACATTCTGGGGAATTTGTAAACATGAAAAATGAAAAAATTTAGAGATAATAACATTTTCAATGTTTAATAATTTTGCTGGAAAGGCACACTTGATAATAAGGCAACTTTACTACAGTTGTAAACTCTGAACTCATAACTTGTCTCATATCGTATACAAGTATATAATTTATAGCAAAGAGATATCCAGTTATGAACGTCAGAATGCTCTCTATTCGGTTAATGATGAAAAAAAATTCGTCAGCAATGTTATCCCTAATTCTTTACACAAGTGAATAATCTACATGCACTGGCATAACGTTTGTTGTTTGGCTGAAAACCAGAATCGTGTGGGTGAAAAATAGAAAAAAAGGGTGGAAAAAAAGCATTCAACGAGACGTATATTATATGCTCTTTTTAACTTGTTAAGCGTACTTAACTGCATCGTCTTTGGGTATACCTGTGTATTTTAATTCGCATGGTTATTTCAAAACTACGTACTTTTGAATTACAATGTGCAGCCCTTTTCATTACCTCAACTGTAAAGAGGACGTATTTTAACGAGAGTAATGAACTGTGTCAGTGAGAATTGTTATTGTATAACAGTTGCGTGCTTTTAAAACACAGGAAGGAAAAAGCGTAGATAAAGGTAGGTAACAGAAATATGAATAAAAAGAATGAATATGCGAGTTAATGGTGACTCGTTGAATGGCGTTCAATAATGTAAGTTCGTAACTGCTTCAAATTAGGAACTCATTTTATCGCTAAAAACAGGAGAAAAATATCGAGGGAACGAAATACATAATTTCAAGAAGTGAAGACTGAAATGTAGGTGAGAGTTTAGGTCTGTTGATCTTGATTTTTATTAGAATCTAAATCAACATTAAAAACGTATCTAAATTACGAGTGTAAAACTAAAATTGTATTTTGATCTACGAATCTAGATTAATTCAAACAATCTAATCTATATCTACAATCAACTGAATATTTTTCATGCAAAATTTCCTTAAACTTTTTCACTCGTTCTTGTCCTTCGCTGGTATTTTCCCATCACAAGTGCAGTGTATTTGATTTTCCATCGTATTCGAAACAATCAGTTTTCTTGAGTTTGTACTTTTCAAACTCTCATGCATGTCAATGTATGAATAACTGATGAAAAATCACATTAAAAAATTTTGATATTTCTCAGCACTGACTTTAAAAACATTTTATGGTAATTCTGGCAAGTCGACTAGTCCCTCAAACTATATTTTGTGGTGGAATAACAAACTAACTTTATTTATACCTTCATTTTATTTTTCAAAGAGCTATTAGAGAGGTATAATGATGAATGTTGGAAAGGTCTATGCTAGTGGCCTTAATTTCTGCATGTCCGCCTGAATTGACTCACTTCTTACGTAAACGGTGCGTTTCCATTCCTTTAACAGGAATCAGTCAACACCGAACGAATGAATCATTAATTATTCAAAATAAATGTGAAAAACACTCAATTGAGCTGAAAATAAAATCCATTTTTGAATTTATCCTAGCGACACTATTCGTCTTGCGCTCACGTTTGCGGCGAAATGGTTAGGCAAATAGCGTTACACAGTTTTGCTCGTCAATGCAACCGGCCATCGCAACAAAAAAGAAATACATAAAAACTTGGAATGGGTGTTCTTTGACTCACATAAAAAACCTTTAGTAAACATGAATCTGTTTTTCAAGTGGGAGAAAACTAATATGATTCAAGTTTGGTGCAATTATTGTGTCTGTTATTAAAAGCTGTTGCATCCTCAATTATCTTCAAATTTACTCGTCCACAGTGATCGATGAGAGTAGAGGCCTAAATAAGTAAGTTCAATAGAATATTTCTTACTCATTATTTGCTTTAAAAATATTTTGTCTCCTTCCTATTTCCTTTCTTCAAAAATGAAGTAGTCACACTTGAAAGTGTGTCAAATTTCAACATTCCTCACAAATTTCTCAAAGAATTTCATTATTGTTCCAACTAGTAGGAAAATGTTTCTTCAAATATAGGTATTAAAAATTTTTATTTCGATAGCCGCATTCATAGGCAGCATAGGGGGGTTACCAGCTTTCAAAAATTTGCAATTAATTCAAACGTTGAAAAATTTGAAGTTATACTTTGTTTGAAAATTTATGATTTTGTACTCTTTTTGACTAACAAAAAACAAAATTTTGAAATTTACCACAACCCCCACAAACTTGTGGCTCACTATAGCCTTGTTTATTTGTTCCTTATTTTATATTTCCATGGAATATACCAAGGATTTGTCGGCTGACCAATTCTAGTAATACAAAGTTAAATTTCTTTCGAAGTTCAAGAACAAAACCAGCCTTGATAGTGTACTAATTTTTCAGACCACAGTGTAATTTTCTATTTAATGATAACATAAAAATTTTTTCCGAAGTAATCACTCTCTTAAAATAGCTACATTACATCTATCCCTTCAACTGAACAATGGTTAAAAACAATGTAACAATCTAGCAGTTGAAAAATGTCAAAAAAATTTAATTCGCAACTCCATATCTTATTTGACCAGTGGCCAAGGATAGAGCCAAGTGAATAGTAAGAGTTAATATATCTAAAATGACACATTTCATAATTTTGTACATCAACATCCTCCCTCTCCCTAATAAAAATAAGGAAATATTTGTATAATAAAAACATGCATTAAAATGTTTTTACCTGAAAACCAGTTATAAATTGCAAAAACGAGAGATGAAATACGGTACTAGAAGCAGAAAGGACTAGTATAATATTATAATAACTTTTTTTAATCTTAATAGTAATATAAATTAAATAAACTTAAGAAATGACTGCGATGCAGACACATGAGAATTATTTTACAAGAAAATTTTCATTTATATCTACAATAGTTCGTAATCCAAAAATATCAACTTTCTTCATTAACCAAGCAGTCAACTTGGAAAATTCTTTTTTTTACTCTTCGTTTCATCCCTGTTATGTTTTTCAAATTTAACCTATTTAGTAAGCATTCGAATTCAAAAACGCCAATAAACGTCAAAGATATAGGTATTAAGTATTATTTTCTTTGTAAAAACAGCCAAATGTATGGCCCATGTTTTCAGTTTGGTCGCATACACAAAACATTATTCTGGGTACGAAAAGTATCCTAGCATGACTATGAGGTTTTTTTTTTTGCTGCTGTGAACTACTTATGCTATCTCTCGAGTTGGTCCAGTATTGTATGATAAAATTTATGATGGAAAAAAAAAAAATTGTCTCTTTCGTTGGCATCCGTGAAGGTGAGCTGTGGGAGTGGACACCACCATTGGTGCATGTTTTAACTTCCGATTTCATTCGGTCGACCACAAATCACGATACGTTTTATTGGTTTTTGTGTTACTTTTTTTTTTTTTTTTACTAAAAAATACGAGTTTTTGGTAATGGAATGTGTTGAGGGAAGAGGGCGAGAGAGAGGGGAGCATGCAGACAGACGGACGGAGTGAAGCGATAGAGGGAGATATAAAACCTTCTAAAATTTACGGACGTTTTGTACTTTTTCGAGCCGACATTTCTATTTTGCACGACGACCCGTGGATATGCAGGTATCTCGTGCATATTTACGTTCACATTGGAAGCACACCTGCCCCCCATTCGCGTATATTGAGGAAGAAGTGAAACGAGACAAGTGGTGCTACGAGTTTTCCGTTATGAAGATTTATTTTTGAAGTACTTCATTCGGGCAGATACGCATCATAAATAAATATTTATAGGGGTAAGCCAACATGGGTGCGGAATACTGATAGAGCTGGGAAAAAAAAAGAAGATAAAAGCAAAAAAATCCAAAAAAAAAGAAAAAAAGGGCACGTTATACGTGCGCTTTTACTCTCTTCACTTTTTTGCACCCTCCTCTTTTTCATCTTCATCCATATTCGCGTCTCTCGAAATTTAATATTTTTATTATTACGGAGAGAAGTCATCATTTTCAAACATTAGCTCGTTAATATTTTTTGCGATTTCGTGTTCCGAATGTTTAACGAATGAATGTGAATGTTATATTTACACAGTATGCATAAAGTTTGCAATAGGTTAGCAGAAAAATAAGAAGAAAAAAATATAAAATTCGAATAAATAGAGAAAAATTCGTCAAGGTAAAATTTCATTCTAAGCCACAAATTCTCCCTCCTTATTCCACGAGAAATTTCACACTTTTTTACCCGTTGCCAAGTAAAAAATGTGGGGGAAATTATAACAGAAAATCGACATAAACGGAGTAGATTTTCTTTTTGCCATTTTACTATATAAGGTTGTTGGGTGGGTCTCTCAGAGTACCCTCTAGGTCACCTGGAAATTTTAGGAAGGGATCTCTATCCCCCAAATTTTGGTTCTTCGAATTTTTTTCCTCGAATTTGAATTTTGTGATAAAAATAATAATTCAGGGAGACATTTTCCAGCATAAAATTTCATACAAAAAAGGATCAATGGATTTTGTTTTTTTTTGTCCGACGTCTCTCTTCTCCCGCCAGAGAATCACGAAGACAACCATTCTTCAGTGAATACTTATGTTCAATAGCGTGATAATATATGAAATATATATGACTCCTAATTATCATACAATTTAGATAATTAATGAACCCAGTATAATATATTTGATACTCATCCAACCCTAACTCATTATCATCCCCTCCACCTTCACAGCTCATTTATTCTCACGGAGCAATACTACCCTCTTCCATAACCCATTTTCATCTCCTCTGGATTCTCAGTCCACCTGTTCTCATTAAAAAAAATGTGAAAGTGGAGGGGAATGATAAAGAGTTATGAACGGGGGTGGATAGGTAGCGTTGCATCATAAAAACGGGTGGGCTATGAAATCGGAATGGATGATAAGGAATTATGGAATGAGGTTGAATTGATATACCAAATAAGAATTTTGAAGGTGGAACTTTTTCTGAAAAATATTTCTGCCGCGCATCAACCGCACTAAGTGTGCATATTTTTCAAAAGCGTCAAACTTTATAATGGCTGCCATTCGAAAATCAGTGAACCGATTTCGCTCGAATTCAATACCAAATCAGTCCCTAATAGTCTCCAAAAATTTAAAAAATTTTAACACGAATGTACGGCCAATGAAACCTTCTAACACTACTACTCCAAGTTTCATTCCCATAGATCAAACAGCGGAGACTCTACAGACTCCCATAAAGAGCCAAAATGAGCAAAAAGTGAAAGTATATTTATCCGTATATATATATATATATATATTGTGTGCAGAAGAATTTGAGTGATCTATATTATATTCGTGATCTAATAGTTGTATTTTCCTTCGGAAAATATACTAATATTTTTTATGTGGAATCTCTCATGATGTCACATCAGCTGACGATTTGACGATATATTATGTATCGCAACAAAAAAATTTCTTGACAAATCATTCGGTTTATTCACGAAACTGAACAGATTACTTTCTCTGCTGCTAAATTCAAATAGTTTAAATACTTTAGTATAAACTATGTCTGATAAAATTTCGGAAGATGTACGCAAAGAACCTTTTTAGAACTTCGTGAAAACTGAAAGAATTTTCATTGTTTCCATTCACAATCATTGATAACTTACCGAAAAATTCTTTTTGTCACCAAAACAGCTGTAAACAAAGTAGGCTATCGGTATACATTTTGATTTTTGAATGATTAAGAAGAAATATGAACTTCAAAATCTTTTCAGTTCAATGACAATACGAATCGTTTCTTATTTTTTTCCTCATTCTGTAATACACATTTTTGTTCATCATAATTCTGTTTAGAATTATTTGAAAATCTTTAGTAAAGTGAGAAAAAAAAAAATTTCTGAGAAAGTATAAATCCGAATTGTTTAGCTCGAATACGAAACTTAACTTTACGAATGATCGCTTTAACTCTGGCATCATTTTGATTATTCGATGCTTTTTCAGTTTTGTTCATTAACTCTTCACCCTTTTCAAGAATAAATAATATTGATAGTAAAAAGAAAAAAAAAAAACGGCGTTTCTGCAAACCAATTTCAGCCAGCAACATCGATGATCTTTTCAAACGTTCGACGCTCTACTTTGACAATATGGTTTCCATTGTTTTAACTTCTACGTAAAATAAAATGCTGGTTGATTATGAATTTGCAATTCAATAAAAAATTTTCGAGACTTTCGAGTGAAAAAAAAATAAAAAGGAAAAAGAAGGAAAAATACGATAAAGAGCAATGCCAAATGGAAAACTTCAATCCAAATAAAAGTGTAATCGGGCTATTTCTCTACTCCTTCGCTTTTTAATGGAAGCAAGATGGCCTCTCTTTTCTTTTGGGTGTTTTTGCTTTTCCTTTGCAAGATATTTAGCACCGATTTCCCAGTCCAGGATTGAAATACAGAAAACTTAATTAATTTTTCAGTTGAAAAAACTCAACGTTGAATACTTCGGATTTTATTCTTGGTTATTCATTGGAAAAGCGTCGATGAAGGTAACCGGTAACTAAAAAATTAATGAAAGTTTATTACCTAAAACTTTATGCAAATAAATTTTCGCCTCCTTTTGAGCTTTTTTTTTTTTTCGTTTTCCCTTTGGTGTACAGTAAAAGGTATTTTTGTAGAGCTAGGTAAAGTTTTTATAATTGGCCTAATTATAAAATTATATTTGATCAGTATTTTGAACGAGAAGTTATTTGAAAAATACTTAAAAGGCAATCGAGGATGCGCAGTCGATTTTTTTGAATCATATTAATCGTTTGAGATGAGAAATAAAAAGAACCCACATTAAAAATTTCTGATATAATTCGTTCTCAAGATTTATACTAAATAAGAAAATTAACTTTAGCCGTATTTTGAGAATATTTCTTTTTATACTTAACTCTTATAATTTTGGTTCACAAACTTTGAAAAAATTATAAAAAAAAATAAAATTTCAATAAAATTGAAAATTAAAAATTTTAACTCTATATTTCACTGCTACAAGCTTTAATTTTTATTTAGTGTAATTCCACATCAAATTACTCATGAATTAGTTATGAAACAGATACTCTTCCTGAAGACAAAGGCTCATAATTATTCTGAAGTAAACTTCGAAAAAAAATATTTAAAAAAAAAAAATTCTAGACGTATTGATGTAGAATTATGTTTTACCGGGGTAGACAATTTTCCAAGTACATTTTTGGGCCGAACGGTCAAAGTAAGAAAACTTTTAATGCAACAATGTCTGAAAAAATGTTTCTTAAAATGAATATTTACAAATGTAGATTTATACACTTCTATAGTCCTAAAAATCGAGCCAAGACATTATGCTGTGTAACTTCGGGACACCTTGTATATCGCATCAAAATCAATGGCAACTTCGTTTGAAACGTAACTTTTTTGCGATAGCTATTAAGTTTCAGCCGAAAAGTAAACCACACACAAACAAAAAAAGAAAGAGTAATAAAAAAAAGTATTAGAAGAATAAGAAAAAAAGAAACGCTGGCCAAACAAAAATCTTTTATCATATGTATGGCTTTAAGTTTTAAACGAAAGATGAAAGAGAACAGAGCCCGAGATAAAAATACATTTCTTCAAAGGGAGTGTTCCTTCACTAGATGTTTTACAAAGGCATCGTTTATACGTTAAAATATTAAACCTTCTCTTTTTTCTTTTCGAGAGCTAATTAAAGTGTATTTTTGCAGGTGGAGGTTTAATTAAAACGTGGAAACTTGTATAAGTAATATTCCGACGAAGCAGTCATCACACGTTCATATTTATGCATCATAGTTACTCTTACAAGGCTTATACATAGTACCTTTAACGTTTCATGACATGGATACTGTATTTTTACAGTAGGCGTAGGGAGTGACAAAGAATCTTTCCTCTTTTTTCTTCCCCCACTCAATCTTTGTCTCCTTTTAGAAGTGAGTTACACATGAGCTGCCAGTTCTAAAACCATTTATCGTATTGTACTCGACTCCATTTATTCCTATCCTATAAAGTTTGAGCTCCATTCTACATATCTAGGTACTTGGCCTTAAAATTTTTAGCATGAATTTCATTATTTTTTCCATTCTTGCGTGTTGACAGAAAATAAGGGAATATTGGACTATATTTATTCTATCTGTGGTTCTTTTTCTACAGAAAAGTGAAAAAGAAAAATTAACAAGATTTGAATTCTTGATTATTTGTTATAAATTTTTTATCAATTCGGCTAAATTTCTGTATGTATGTATGTATGTATGTATGTATGTATGTATGTATGTATGTATGTATATATGTATGTCTGTATGTATGTATGTATGTATGTATGTATGTATATATGTGCGTATGTATGTATATATGTATGTATGTATATATTTGTTGGAACTATTTGACTATTGTACATGAACTAGTTGGCTACACTGATATATCGTCTAAACATATCCTCTATGTTATATCAACTTCGTTATAATATAACTCTATATAAAAAGTTGTTGTTGTTCAGTCGTATTACCAATACGACTTACTTTCCTGTTGTTCTCTATGAGTACAATAAACGTTATTAGTGCGGTAGATGTGTTTTACGTATTTTCTTTCTAATTAATGATTTACACACTCCATACGAATACATCAAAACCCCCTTGATGTCCAATATGGTGGAGGCGCCGGGTACCTGACAATAATGGAAAACGGGATTGTTTCCCGAGGTGAAGATTCCGCCAGGTATTTGAAAATTGTGGAGTGAAAGGAGGAAAATGCGTAAGTCGGTAAATATATTAACTTATCAGTGATCACTGTAATGGCCATACATATATTTAATGTAATATCTGTCGACAGAATTCATAGGCTTATTTTAACTACCTAATATATATTTAGTTGTTAGCCTAGACTTACGTACGGAGAAATAAGTAGGAGAAATGGAGAATATATATACATATACATAGTTATGTATATATAAATATAAACGTATTTACGTGCACGATAATAATAAGTAATGATATTATGAGTTCTGAAAAACCATGGTTATGAGATGCGCATCTGGGTGTTGATCGGTGAAAAACATACCACCTGGAGAATGGTGATTTTTATGTGGGAGAATACGGTACACATATATAACTAATGTGGAGAATGGAGTTGTCTTTATTTGTCATTGTCGGTGATTATTGGAGAAACACCGTACAGTATGCTTTAGGAGGTGATGGATTTGGAGATTTGGAGGTTAAATGGAGAAAATCGGAGAAATATTTGATCAAATAATTAAATGTATAAATAATTGGAATATGGAGCTAAGGGAGAATTGGAGATGTGATCGAACTATTTTGTCGAAAGTTCGAGAAAAATAAAAGAGCGGATGTAGGATGATGTAATACGCAACATTTTTTGTTATGCGTTTACATTTATACCACCACATACGCAAGTACGTACGAATAAAGGAGAAACGGAGAATAGCAGCTGCGTGGAGAAGTTTTAAGTCATCAGCAATATTGTCGACAACGGCCCGGACGTGGTCGGAAGGCGCCGAATTTATCTAAATACCTAAAGGAGTTACCGGAAAAAAAATGGAGAATAAAATGTTCGAACAACGGAGATAGATATATATATATATACACAAGAGGAGAAACAATGTTGCACACACGCACAAGTAGGTATTGCATCGGGAGTACGATATATACTCTGATGTCGTGTGTGTGTGTAAGGGTTCGCCTGGTTCGATTGTATATATAGACAAACTGCAATAAACGGCAAGGCCCAGGCATGTCTTACAAACCGAGGTCATATACGAGTCAAACAAATTACAAGGAGATAGCAATACGGAGTCTTTTGTTCTTTGCTGAATGTATATTTTTTTGGAGAATTGAGATAAGGAGAATTGGCCAATGAGGGTGTAGGGTTGGAATCGAATCATTTTTGTGGGAATTGATTGGTGTTGCTAAATTACGACGCAATTTCTAACTCTGTCCGACAACGAGCTGGAGACTTGGTGACGAGCTCATTTACTTTGTAACATCCTAAAGATGAACGTTCAGCAATCGGCGCAATTTTTAACCTTCATATTCCTGTTGTGGAATACAATACTCATTTGTAATATCTTGTTGTACTTGGTTCGGCGATTTTTCGACACGATTTTAACGACTGTGATTTTTGGGCTAACTTTACAATTTTATAGAAATTAATTATTTTCTTTCGTCCAGTCAACTATCGTTCGAAATAATTTATTTTATAATTGTCGCCATTTTTAAATTTTTTTGATCGTTCTCATCGTGTTTGTTCTTGCACGAAATCATTGTTGAAGATTTATTAGCGGACAAGAGTAGGTAAGTCGTAATATTTCATTATCGGAGTTTTATTGTTATAAGTTTGGTTCGATTTCCAATCCACCCTCAACATCCTTATTGAAATTAATCGGAGATAAATTTAAATTTAACTGGAGATACCTTTTATGTATTGGAGAAAAACTTTATTCTAAAATGCGCAATTGGAGAAATATTTTACGGAAGCTTCCTAAACTAAATGACTGGAGAAAAGTTTTTTTTTTTAATAAATAAAACGGCCAACAATTTCGATCGAATTTTCTTAAAGTATCGGTACATAGGGAGCCGTTGATTTTTTTAAGTCATATGGAGACAAAATTCTTGCTCGTGATTCATGCCCTCAAAGGAGAAGGAGATGGAGAAGGAGAGGAGAAGCGTAAAATTTAAGTTTCCCCCGAATATTCAGAATGCCTTTATGGTTCGGAGTTATTTTTCTTATATAAAAACCAGTAAAGCCATTTGGTGATTGGTGAGCGGAGTCACATGCGAAACGGAGTCGCAATTAAGATGGTAGGATCGAGTACATTTTTGTTGGAGTAATTTTTGTGCATTTTACCATTATGGCTCGTGGAGATGATCGGAGATAAATCCATCTCGGAGAAATTATATGGAGAAATGGAGTAATGTATAAAGATACATGTTAAATTTAACTAAAGTGTTGTCTCAGTCTTATAATCTATTGTACTCGTTCCAAACAAATCTTTGTTTCGCGGGTCGATTATGTGAAAGGGTGTTGCGTTCGCATCTGGAAACATAATCGACTAACTATTTTTGGAAGATGTACGTGTGTCCCGTACGTCTAAAGAAAATGGCGTTTCTAATTATAAGCTACGATGTTCGTAGTTTATGATTATGAAGCATGGTTGAGCACCTCCCTGCATATTAAATTTTTCGTGGTGGAGAATTATTAAAAGAGCCTAACGGATTTCGAACCAAACTGTTTCTTAAATTTAAGAAATAGACACTAGCATCGACACAAGGAGATATAATAATACGGAGACTCTATTAAGTATATAAATAATTGACAAATGGAGATATATTCTTAATCATTAATATGTATACGGAGATACATGTACTGACTCGTAAACTCGAACATTTTATTTAGTAAAATGTCGGGACATGTTCCGAAATCCGGCAGGCGAGGTCGCCCACGAATCCGCGAACAGAGCGACGGCGAGGGCAGTTCCTGATGTGAGTCGGAAGAGTACGACACTGACTTCGATTTCTATGAGGAGAAAATCGAAGAGCAGTTAATTGGGCCTGAGGCATCAACCCAAGAAGTTGATCCTCAAATAGAAAGTCGTCTCTTGAGCGATCCGAGCAAGAAGAAGAAGGGTGAGATATTTTCTTTTCGAGGTTGCACCTATATATATATCATTTTGATTATAACGCTTTTGAAGGAGATTAGTTGTGACGTCACACATATATTTTAATTTCCGCGGGCCCTTCGTTACAGTTAATACAAAAGCAGCTGTAAAGGAGATGGTGGAGTCAAAAACGCGCCCGAGCACATCGGGAACGTCGAAGGCCGCCTCAACAGGGGGAGCTCCTCGAAAGAAAGCAAATCCATCATCGAGCGTAGCGCAAAAGGGATCGGAGTTACCTAAAACCACGAAAAAGGGATCGGAGAAACCTAAAGGAAAAGCCGTTATCGGCAACCTCAATCGTTGTAACCAAACCGCCACCGTCGAGCATTAAACCATTTAATATTCCGACATACCGTATTCCTCGAATTTCGAAGGAAGCGGTTGAAAAGGCAACGTCCACGGCGTTATCGGAGAAAACCCGTGTAGACGATAGTAGACCCATGTCGTCGCGGGAGGCTGACGCACGGGATCTAGCCTCTGAAGTGGCGTTTGAGTGTATTCAGGCGATGAGGAGGGAGAACGCCCTTCAAGCAAGGCGAGCGGAGTCGCAGGAGATGAAGGAGCTAAAATGTCGGATTGCGCTGCTCGAAAGGTCGTTAAAGGAGGCTACGCAAAATCAGGTAATTGGAGAGAATATTTTGGAGAATGGTGATAATATTAATAACGATTTTGCAAATAATAACGACCAAATTATAAACGATAAGGAGAATGGAGAGATTAATACAAATGACCCGCCTATTGAACAGTCAGCCCCACAACATACCAATTATAATAATAATCAATCGGAGAGAGATTTAAAAAGGGAATTTTTGGAGATACTTGTCAATGCTTTAAAAGGAGATGAAATCGTTACGGAGGATTTAAATAAGAAAACTAAATCGGAGATAGTTTTAACTAGAGACAACACAAAAAGGGAGTATAAATTGACAAGAAATTTCAGGTATGATTTGTGGTTTGATTATTTGAAAACAGAGTTGATTTCGAAAGATTTATTTGATGTTTTGGAGAATTCGGAGAAAGAGTTGGAGAAATTTAATGAAAAGGAGAGGGAGATGAGACGCAATCTTGTTCGAGACATTGTTATTAATCACATTGATGACAATTATCACAAGATGATCGTCTCAGATAATGATCCGAAATCAATTCTGAGCACGATAAAGGAGTTTAAAAAGTGCGAAGTACATAAAGCATCGGAGGCTTTAAGGAGAGAATTGGCACTACTGAGATATAATCCTCAGAAGGAGAAAGCCTACCAATTCATTCAACGTTTTGATGAATTGATACGTATGTACGAAAATCATCAGGAGAATGATATTTTAACGGAGAAGGAGAAAAGGAGTTATTTTTATATGGCGGTGTCAAGGTCATCTAACCTCATTGAGCCCATTAACTTTATTACCAAACGCCAAAATGACGTCGGGCTATCAATCGAGGAGCTAAAATGTTTAATGTTGCAGGCGGAAGCAACACGAAATACGGAGAAAAAGCCGGAGGGAGTTGGACGTGGAGTGACTATAGGCACGCAGGGAAATATAGCTTTCCGAGGAAGGATGGGTGCGAGAACCGGAGTGGCACGCACTTCATCCTCGTCTGTTCAGTATCCTACTGTCAGATGTTTCAACTGCCAGCGATATGGGCATTTTGGCTCAGACTGCACATATCGCACAGTCGAAGGTCGTATGTGTTATACGTGTGGAGAAATCACGTCAACACACATCTCTGCTACGTGCCCTAAACGTGGTAAGATGCAGGCAGTGGTAACGGACCATAAAACTCAGAATCGGAGAACTGAGTATGGTTTTATCCATGGACGAAATCGTGGTGTCTCACCCCGTATCCGAGTGGTGACTCGTGGGGTGAAACCACAAAAGGGATTAATCAATGACCCGATGAAGCGGATTAGTGGCGCTCCGCAGACACCAGCTCGAGGAGGCAGTGCAAACCGGAGAGGTGTTGCTCCTCGTGGCCGAGTGTCCCTCTGTCGTCGTCCTGGACCATCCACATGTGACACGCAAACATCGGCGAAATTTGCGATGTCTGAAACGGATGCATGCTCCTCAAGTTCCGAGTCGATGCGGACTCATGCATCGCCTGTACACCTTCGAATGGACACGCAAGTGGATCTTGGAGCGGAGGTTGAGATCCCTTGCGAACCTCAACCTCTCGTGGAACAATCTGGTCCTATACCGGTGCAGTCTCACGATGTTGATATGCAGGTAGACCCGGACTTGCTAGATATCCCATTACCACCAAATCCTCCGTCGTTTGTCCAGTCCCCCGAAAGCCCGCAACCGGAGTAAGCGTTGCTAGCATCTGGAGAGGAGCCACCTAATACGGAGCCGATGGAGTTTCAGGCTGCCACCACCGACACCCCATCTTCAGGTACTGATTACATCGTTTCATTTTTACCTGATAGTGGTGCAACACAACATCTTGTGTCACAGTCGGCTCCTCTCTCGAATCTTCAACCTTATTCGCAGAATATAATTAGTGCCAATGTTCAATCACGACTACCATGTACGGAGTCTGGTAGTTTATTTACACGTGATTTGGTCGGCAATAAGGTTGAATTCAAAGGAGTAAGGTGCTGTCCTCTATTATCGGAGAACTTGTTTTCTTTACGTAAACTTGTCGATCTTGGCTTCACAATACTTCTCGATAACACTTCTATTAAAATTACTGATGTCACTCATAATATCATCTACTTTCGTGGAACTTATCGCCAACCTTTCTGGCATATTGAATTTTCTACGGATCATACGACTGATCCTGTAGACTATAATGATGAAGATGTCGATTTATTTCGTCATCTCACTTATGCAAATGCTGTTGCGCTATCTGTTGTTTCGGCAAACAATTCGGAGGGAGAAGAAGGAGAAATTGGAGAAAATGGAGGAGAGGAGGATAATCATATGTCAGAATTGAGTATAGGCGAAAGCGATAGCAAAATCGGAGGGAGTAATAAAATGGAGAATTGCTCGCCTAAACAACAATTTGGAGATAATGATACGGAGACTAATTTTAATAAAAACCGAGATGGAGAAATGAATGACTCAGTAACTAAATTTATAGGAGAATCGGAGACTGGGAGAAATAATTTGGAGAAAATAAATTTAAACGGAGAAAAGGAGGAAGCCAAGACGATTAACAATATTTTAAACGAAAATTTGGAGTGCGATCGGAAAATAGTGTGTATAGACGATATGCCCGAACCTACCATTCTACAAGTTACCGGAGTGAATAAAACAATGCCTTTGGAGTTATTATGGCATTATAAATTGGGTCATGTTTCGGAGAAATATTTAAGGAAACTTGCACTCACTCATAAAGAATTAGAAGGAGTACAATTTACTGGAGTGATACGAGACTGCGAGATCTGTGCAATCTCAAACTTCACGAAATTACCCTTTACACAAGCAAGGTGGAGAGCCCAGAAACCTTTGCAATTGATCCATTCGGATGTGATGGGACCAATATCTCCCAGCACATTTCCAGGAGGGAGGAGATTCATAGTCGTGTTAATTGATGACTATTCTCGCTATGCTCAAGCGTATGTATTGACACACAAATCTGGAGTAGGAGAATGTTTGGAGACCTTTTTGAAAACTTCTCGAAATCTATTAGGGAGTGATCAAAAGGTGTGCTATTTACGTTCGGATCAAGGAACGGAGTTTACTGGAGGCTTCACACAAGAGGTGTTAAAAAGGGAGAAAATTGATCCGCAATTAGCACCACCAGACACTCCACAGCATAATGGAGTTGCTGAAAGGTTCAACCGTACTTTACAAATGAGAGTAAGAGCCCTAATGTATGATTCAGGCTTACCCCGGAGTATGTGGGATTTAGCCGTCAAAGCTGCGGTATTTGTTTATAATCGTACACCGCATAAATCGATTAACTATGGAATCCCATTAATTAAATTCTCACCAAATGCGAGATATACATTTAACCAATTATGGAGATTTGGATGTATAGCATATACAAAAGTGAAAAGAAAACCTGAAACGAAATTTTCGGGAAGAGGTATTCGAACCTTTATGGTAGGATACACTCAAACAGGTTACCTACTATTCTGTCCTGAAACCAAAGCCTATCTGGAGTCGAGAGATGTTCGTTTCAATGAAAAAGTGGTATATAAAGATAGATATAAACCACTGGAGAATATTGAATCGAAAGATGATAACTGGTTTATGTGCGAAAAATCGGAGATGGTGCAAAAAGAAGAAAAAGTAAATTCTGCATTTAAACGGACAAAACGAAGAAAGTCCCAAAGTTTATTGATGGAGAAGAAACAAAAGGTAGAAGCATTCAATATCGAGAGAGAATGCTCGGAGAACAAAAATCTGGAGAATTTAACAGATGAGTTCGTCTACTTAATGTTGGCAACAATATACGATGATCCTAAAACATATCAGGAGGCATTGAGATCACCCAATAGCGGAGAATGGGAGAAAGCTATTGAGGAAGAAATAAAATCGTTGCAAGAACACCAGGTCTGGAGTATAGTAGACAGACCGAGTATCGATGAGAAAGGGAGAAAACCAAATATAGTAGACTCAAGGTGGCTATTCAAAGTTAAGCCTGAACCGAACGGAGGAGTCAGATATAAAGCACGACTAGTTAGCAGAGGCTTTAAGGACAAATCAGATTATGATTTGACTGAAATATATGCACCAGTCACACCATTGGCTGTCGTACGAAATCTGTTAGCAATAGTTAACAAATACGACTTGGAGATAAGCCAATTGGATGTTAAAACAGCATTTTTATATGGAGAACTACCAGAGCCTATTTATATGGAGATTCCCGAAGGAGTAGGGATAAATATTGCGGAGAGAAATCGTAAAATTTGTAGATTAAACAAGGCTATGTATGGTTTACGAACTGCGCCTAAATGCTGGAACAGGAGGTTCACAACAGCATTGAATAATTTAGGCATGAAAAGTGACGTAAAAGATCCATGCTTATTTATCTGGAGAGAAGGAGAAAAATTTATTGTATTATTGTCATACGTAGATGACATACTACTAGTAGGTAACTGTTCAGAATCGATCAAATGGTTAAAAGATAACCTACGGAGAATATTTGAGTTCTCAGACATGGGAACACCCCAAGAATACCTTGGAATACAAATAGAAAGAAATCGAAACTCTAAGATTATGGTGCTAAAATAAACACGGTTCATCAACAAATTGTTGAAGAGATTTAATATGGAGAATTGTAACCCGTGTAAAACACCAGTGATTACTCGACAGGTAAAACGGAGAAATGAGTTCAATTTCGAACAATATGAAATGGAAAAGGAGACTGGAGAAATATACCCTTTCAGAGAAGCAGTAGGGTGTTTTTTATATCTTGTAGGAGGAACAAGACCAGATATAGCACTAGGAGTAAATTTGATGAGTAGGTGTCAATCAAACCCCACATCTGAAAATATTCAGGAGATCAAACGAATATTCAGATATTTAAAACATACGGAGAATTTAGGTTTAATATATCGGGGAAAAGGAGAAAACCTTGAAGGTTATTCAGATGCGAGTTGGGGAGATTGCCCTATCACCGGAGCGTCTACTGCAGGGTATTTAATTAAACTTTTTGGAGATACTATAGCGTGGAGATGCTATAAACAACGTTGTGTCACTACATCTACCTGTGCAGCAGAATTTGTAGCTATGAGCGAATTAGCAAAGGAGTTAATAACTCAAGCGGAGATATCAGAGAAAATATTAGATAGAAAGGTGTTACCTGCAAATATATATTGCGATAGCAAATCTGCTATTGAAGGAGCTCAGATGGTAGGAGCACCAGGGCTTAAATACTTACACACACGATATCACTATGTGAGACAATGTCAACAGGAGGAGTTGGTAAACTTAGTTAAAATAACCTCTGTGGAGCAAGAGGCTGATATTTTTACAAAACCCTTACCAACAACAGCGTATGAAAAATTAACTAAACAAATTCTAAATACAGAGGACAGCACACCATAAAATAACTTATCGGAGAATATAAATGTTACGTGGAGTTTAGTAACAATAATGTTTAATTATTTACAGATACACCTATGTGAAATGCAGCTAAAAGTTGATTCCTAGAACTGTCACTCACCTAGTCGCAAATGACTGTTATATAAATTATTATTTGTTTTGTTATTTCTTGTTTAAAAATGTTCCTATCTGTATTTCTTTTTGAAATACACTCTCAAATGTTTATACTAACATTGTTTTATTTATCGGAGTCTTAATATATGAAAAATGTCTATCTTCAGATATCTTATGGTGGCTTAAGGTGTCTTAAGATAGTCTATTCACTTGTGGAGATATAATTTAATAATAACAAATTTTGGGATAAATCGAAGTTTTACCCACAATGGGGTTTCTTCGAATCGGAGACATGGAGACAAGAATACGGAGAGATGGAGATATGGAGAAGAGGTTTTTATTATCACTATGATAATTTTTCCTCAAATTGGAGAACCAGACATCGGAGTATCTGTTCGAGAGGTTTTTTTACTATTCAATAGTTTTTCCTCTCAAGCCAAATTGGAGAATAAAGTGGAGTAAACTTTATATTTTTGGCAACCTGGAGTTTTCCCAGATATCTGGCTTTCTTCAGTTACCGCACACATTATAAAACTTACTTAATTGCAATAATATTGCACTAATAAAATTCTAATTTCTAGCTTATAATAGCTTGGAATCATTTTGGAGATCAGCCAATCGAGTTACATGTCCAAGGAGAGAGTGTTGGAACTATTTGACTATTGTACATGAACTAGTTGGCTACAATGATATATCGTCTAAACATATCCTCTATGTTATATCAACTTCGTTATAATATAACTCTATATAAAAAGTTGTTGTTGTTCAGTCGTATTACCAATACGACTTACTTTCCTGTTGTTCTCTATGAGTACAATAAACGTTATTAGTGCGGTAGATGTGTTTTACGTATTTTCTTTCTAATTAATGATTTACACACTCCATACGAATACATCAAAACCCCCTTGATGTCCAATAATATTTATGTATGTATATATGTGCGTATGTATGTATGTATGTGTTGACGAAAATTTATCTTTTAACAAATTTTTTGCTCATATCTGTGTTATTCATACAAAAAATTTTTCAAAATGTGAGCCATTGAGTAATATATCGTGAATCATGACATGTTTCTTGAGAAGCTGAGTTCAAATCTACGAGTTCATTTTCTCATTGAACTTCTCATAAAGGCCTCCTACGGCCTTCAAAAAGTGTTTAAGACCAACAATTCACATATTATTGAGTAATATGTCGTCGAATATATTTCTTCAGGTTCGAGGTTCAAATATACAGTCCATTTTCCCATTAAACTTCTCTTCAAGCCTACAAGGGTCACTGAAATGGAGTTAGGATAAACAGAAAAGAAAAAAATCGATGATGAAAATAAGGTTTTCGTATTTATTTCAGAATTACTATTATTGGAATAATTTTTCCTCCCAAAAACAGGATACATAACTAAAAATTCAAAAAATCTCTTGAAATTGAAAATTATGACGAATCAGGAACAAATATATTTTATGTATGTTCGAAATCTTAAAAAGTCAATGGAACTAATTATTTTTGATTTTATTTTGTCTCATGACTCAAATGAAGACTCCACAAAAGGTGTTCCTAAAATGGGGTACTTACTCCATTTTTTAATATGGATTATCCGAAAATTTATGTAAAATATTGAGATTGAAGTCAGAAAAAAAATCACAGGTTTTTATTCCATTAAAATATGAATAATTGGTACCCCATATCAGATTCATACGTTATCGATTAAGTATTCTAATATAGTGTACTTAAATAAATGAAAAATCCTAAAATTGAATGTATAATTAGGTAACTTAAGAGATTGAAAATACTGAGAAACGTGAGAAGAATGTTAAAATTTTCTGTTGGTCTTGATCGTGTTTCGAAATACCAATTAGTATTTTCTCCAAATGTTATGAAAAGTTTAAGTAAATTCACCGAGAGTAGAAACAAAGTCATATTTGGTGTGTTCTTTCGACTCTTTTTGCGGATAGATACAATTGAACAGTCATACGAACACTCCTCAATTTTTCCTTTTTTTGGGAGACATCGCTTATAGTTTATAAGAAATAATGGTAGAGTAGAGCGGGGCAAGATGACGCACTTAAGGTTTTTTCTCTCACAAAAAGTTCCAAATAGAAAAAATTACTTCAAAACCAATTTGGTAGATTAGATTGAAGTCTTAAGCATATAATTAACCCCATACCGAATGTTGTAGAATTGCAAAATCAAGTTTTATGAATAAATTTAAAAAAAATGAGTAATAGGCATCTTGCCCCAACCTATGGGGCAAGATGACTTTTGTCCTGGGACAAAATGCCTACTCGTATTTTAACTAGAATAACTACCCTATTGACATTTTCATTTGAATTGTGAATGAATTGTGATTGATATGTGATAATAACTTTTAAAAAGTCTCAATTTGATAGTGAAATGTGATTAGAATGTGACTGTCACAGTCACTAAAAATTAACAATATCCAGGGTAGAAGTCATTTCATTTGGTTTAAACAAAAAAATTAAAACAAAATTGCGGAAAAAAAAAACAATTAAAACTAAATTAGCACACAAAAATGAAAGTTTGTTGCCATATCACGTTTTTGACTTGAATTAAAAAAAAAAAAATTAAAACAGGAACAAATGAAAGTTTAGGAGCAATTGTCGTAAATGAACAGGCCACCTTCATATTGTGTGCATTTGTCCATGAGCTCTCAATATTTTGACTGAATAATTCAGTGTCTCTTCAGTCATTTTCTTTCGATTGGACTTGGGGATATAGTTCCTGAAATTAAAAGGAAAGAAATAGTTAAATAACTTGAAAATTCATGAGATCGATGGAAGTCATCTTGCCCCAGTCTTTCAATTTCAATAAATTACGTTATTTAAAATAAAAAAAAGATGAAATTGAATGTTTTTATGAATTAAATTCATTACTTACCTCACCATCCTGCAATATTTGCATTCAAACACCATTCAAGAAATAATTTTACTAGAAATAAATGTTAAATGAAGCTTCATGAAAATTACATCAACTTATCAACAAAGTTTTATTCCATTTGTTTTATCATTTCTCTTCAACTTGGCCGGGTGAAATTTTGTTTGTTGGCTTTTGGATTGGTCCTCTTTCAACTACATTACTCAGTGTTGCCAGATCTAGTTTTCATGAAAAAAAAAAAGCGATAGGCATCTTGCCCCGCTGCGTCATCTTACCCTGTTCTATTCTACTTCATACTTTTTGAATATCCCAATCGGTACATTTACCTTAAAAGGTTTAATCTAATTATTTATCTTCATATTTTTTTATAATTTATTTACCAGAATCAACTGAAAAAATTTGCTGTAAAGTTTTTAAAAATTCATTCGAAGATTATCTGTATTAACAAAATAAAGTCTTGACTGACTGACTCACGCACTCATCACTGCCCTGCTAAAACAACTGCACCGAATATCTTGAAATTTTAGAGGTATATCACTATCATAGTGTAGGTAGTCATTAAGGGAGGATTTTTTGAAATTTCAGCCCTAAGGGGTCAAAAAGGGGTGAAATGCGTTTTTACATTTTTGTCAATATTTCTTCAATGGATTGAGATATCGAAGGAATTTTTGCACTAAAATATTGTTGTATTCATTCCTTAAAAATCAATTTCTGGATTTTTTGAAATTCATCCCTTAAGAGAGTGAAATGAGATGAAATGTGTTTTGACTTTTTTTCACATTTTTATCAGTACTCTTCAACGGGATGGGATATCGATTTTTGCACTAAAATATTGTTGTATTAATTCCTTAAAAATTAATTTCTGGATTTTTTTAAATTCATCCCTTAATGAGGTGAAATTGGGTGAAATATATTTTTACTTCTTTTTACATTTTTTTCAATATTTCTTCAATGGGTTGAGATATCGAAAGAATTTTTGCACTAAAATATTGTTGTATTCATTCCTCAAAAATCAATTTCTGGATTTTTTGAAATTCATCCCTTAAGAGGGTGAAATGGGGTGAAATGTGTTCTGACTTTTTCTCAAATTTTTTTCAATACTCTTCAATGGGATGAGATATCGAAGGAATTTGTACACTAAAATATTGTTGTATTCATTCCTTAAAAATCAATTTTTGAATTTTTGGAAATTCCTCCCTTAAGGAGGTGAAATGGGGTTGAAATGTTTTTTCACTTCTTTTTACATTATATAAAGAAGTACTTCGGTGAATAAAATCTGAAAAATTAGACAAATTGGTATAATTTAGTTGTTTTTTCATTTTAATTTCAAATTATAATTTAGTTTCTCATATTTTTTTTTGTTGAATAAATAAACATTTTTCAAATTCATAGTTTACTTTTGATTCACTGAATCTCGAGGCGCAAAGTCCCGAGAGAAAGTTACACCAGGGGGGTTGGGCCGTGAAGCCGCTAGGAGGCGAAGCCCCCTAGTTAATTTGTAAAGAAGTTTTATTTACTTATATTCAGATATAACTTACGATCCCAAGAAATTGGAGTACGAATGAAATAATATAATTGTGAACTAGGTTTTCAACGAGAATAGTGATAGTTACATCATAAGAGGCTAACAGGGCTGAAGCCCCAATCTCTGTATTTTCACGTTAGCAGTCTCAGTCTCGAATGGAATCGGGTACTAAGGCTAGTTCTACGTTTAAGACAACGATCGAAGAATAAAAATACAGATATAATGAGTAATACGTAAATCAAGATATAGGCCTACGAAGTAGGCACACGTATGTAGTTGCAGCGGGTGTGAGAGTGTGAGCAAAAAGTAGACGGTCAAGAGGGTTTATTCGGTATTAAGTTGTTTCGCAAATTTTAAAAACCTTTTCGAGCGTCGCGTTGGTGCATGGTTAATTTTCTTGTGCTTCGTCTCTGTACTTTGTAAGTAGAGAAGTAATAACCAAATTTGAATATACGGTGGCTGCTTGCGGCACAGAATTTGAAATTAGTGAAAGTGAAATGAGAGCAGTGAGTGGAAACGGAGCGAGATGGATGGTACCCGAAAGAACAAGCGAGAAAAAGAGAAATAGTTGTATGTGTGAGTGTGTGAGTGGGTGTATATGTGTGTAGATAAATAACGAGAAGGAAGAGGTTTTTCGGCAAAATGATTAACAACGAAAGGTAATTAGATTTTTCATGATTTCACGTGTTATCGAATAAGTTGATGCGACGTGCGCTTCGAAAGTCGATGGAAAATTTTATGCCCGTCAACGAGTACCTAATTAAGGGACGGATGGGGAAAGAAGGCTGGAAGGAAGGGGCGTTCGCGTAACTGTATTCTCGCCGTACTTTGCGAGCAGGGTTTGCAAAATCGAAATGCGGTTTGTTTGTGTGTGTAGCGGCTCTTGTCAACCGTGCGGGTACTACACCAACCTTCGTGTTGCTTTTGCAAAATTTGATAAATGTGGTTCGTTTACGATCAAAATGTAGGTAAGCAATTTTCAACCGGAGATTAGCGTGTAAAAAAGTCAATTATTAATTTGTCGACGGCTTTCCAATTTCTTTGAGATGGTATAATGAATGGTGCAAATAGTATTTTTCTATAATCGAGAACGTAATTCGAATATTCATTGATCTCTTTTTATTTTTAAGACATTAAGCAGGTACGCTGAATAGATTTTCATAATTATTTTTAGTCAAGTTTTATGGCTGATGAACGATAATGAACTAATTACTGATGCAAAGGCGAGGTATTGTGATTTCTATATCTATGTATTTAAGCAGTTTTTATTGTACTCATTTTCTCTGCGGATCTATACTGGACCAATTTGATTTAATAGGTATACGAGTCTCATATGAAAGGGAATCAAGTATGGGTGGTGTACAGAATTTAATTTAAAAAAAAAAAAAAATTTCTGAAAGAGGAAATTAACAAGGGTGGAAAAAGTAAAAGCACCCACAGACCGAAGATCCATGGGGGCGAAACTGATTCTTTGTTATACAATTGCAATTTTTTTCAGTGACATAGCTTTACAGTGGTTTTTTTGGTGGGGGAAATGAAGAAGGCAAAATCTTAATTTAAAAAAAATGGAAGTGTGGAAATAAATTTGAAAAAAGTAAAGGCCCTCACAGACTGAAGATTGATGGGCTAGAAACTTGCTGAGAGAAACACAAATTATTAGACCATTTAAATGATTTTCAATATTTTAATTTTTTTTTCTTGCAAAATATATAGCGTACGCCATTTCTGATGAAAAATAATATCGAGCGATACAATTTCCATGAGAAAGCTTCTTCTCTTGAACACTGTTATAATTTAGAAACGAGAGGGATTATCTCTCCAAATTCTTACATTGAGAGAAAAGTAGCATCGATTTCATGAAAATATTAAATAGCCAGCCAGTTTTTGTAAATTTTCATCTGAAATTCAAGGCAAAAAATTTAAAAAATACCTACCCATGCATATTTTGTTTAAATTGTCCATGCACGGATTATATCATCTGTAACTTCTTCTTCGCAACGAGACGAAAAATTTGTAAGAAAGTTACTCAGCGTAATAGGGATTATATTAATTCAAATCAAATTTTTGGTTATTGTCTCTTCAATAATATGTTTTCTGCGTTTATCTATTTAAAAACGTGATCTGGTGAACACGTTCAAAATGCATTCATTTTTAACAGGAAATGAATTTTTATCGCTTTTTTTCAGTCTAAAATTTAGTTGACCTTGATAAATGAGTTCTCAAAATTTTAGTCCTTGAAGAGAAAATATTAGCCTATAATCCATCATTTTTTTTATTCATTTAGGTAGATACTTGGTTTTGAAAACAATAACATTTTTATTTTTATCTTACACTTCCCGATTTTGTTGTTGTTGTTTCTTTGCAGTTATGCGACATCGATTTTTGTTATAATATTATAGGGACACTTTTTTTTTTTGTTTTTTGAAACATTTTCTAAGCATTTTTATTGTTACTAAATTTTTTAATGTTAATGATGTTATTGATTTTTTTCTTTTTTTTTATTTCACAGGTAAGACAGATTCGACTATACACTAATTACGTCTACGTTTATTTTCTTGAAAAAGGGATAAATAGGGGGCAATCAATGAACTTAGGTAAGTTAAAGTTAAATACCTATTTTAGAACTATTTAAACAGAATACGGAACCTAAAAGTGTCTCTTCGCCGCATCAACCGCGATGAGCTAGGGTGTATTTTCAAAAAGTGTCAAATTTTTAATAGCTGCCATTCGAAAACCAATTGACCGATTTGGCTCAAATTCAATATAAAATTTCAAGCTAAAGTCTTCTAACTTACGTAAGTTATCGTAATGACAACATCGTGAGTTTACAAAACATCGAGAACCCCTTAAAGAACTTTAAACTTTTAGCACGAATGTGTAGCCCATAAAAGTCTCTAACTCCATTCCAAATTTTATTGCCAGTGGTTAAACAGCAGAGGCTCCAGAGACTCCAACAAAATGCCAAAAGGAGTAATGTCTATATGAGAAATTAGTATGCGGTAAAACGGATTTAGCAAAAAAAATTTTCGGTAATTATATACATGTGTGCAGATGAATTTTAGTGACATATACAGGATTATTCATTTCACTACGCATTATGGGGAAAACATATTATGATGAGTGATGAAATAAATAACCCTGTATATTCAATCTATGCCTCATGATGGGCTCTTTTCCACAGGTCCCGTCCCCAGGTGCCGCCATGGCACTAAATGCAATAGTTTTATTTTCTTTGAAAAATATACTAACTAATATGACTGGTTCTTTTCAGTTGAACAGATGATTAATTTGTTATATGGTTTGTGGAATACCTTCCGTCGTGGAAAGTAAAACCAACAAAGAAGGTGTTCAACAGAACAATTTGCGTGTTTATGCCAAAAATACCAAAAAGGTATAAGGGAGCCAAGACCTCGGCAAACACTGGCGATTTAGTCTATGATTTTCTGGTCTTATATACCCGGCTCCCTACACGCACACATACACACCTATGTAATATTTACATAGGTATAGTGTAGATAATTTATTTGTACTTTACGGTTGCTATGGCAACGGTAAAGTATGGAGAATGCATCTTCGTATCAGTCCGTGACATCGCCGAGATCGTTATTTATTGATTTGTCACGGTCCGAGATTTGTAACTTGTCTATTTACAAAAATAGACAAGTACAAACGAACATATATTTGTATTTTGGTTTAACGTGCAAGGCATGAATAATTGTCACCAAAGGTGACGACTATCGTCGATAGGCCGAACCTATTTCCTCATATGAGTTATGGCCTAATCCCCACAGCTACTCCCCCCCAGTTTTTGCGTTATAAAAACGATTAATTGCATGCCTGGGGGATTAGAGGTTTTTATCGCTGTTTTTGCTCCCTTTCCCACTTGGTGAAGGCACTTCCAACAGCTGCTCCAACGCATTTGTAAGATTCTATGCGTTGGGCCTGCCACTGAAGGAAGTTATCCCTGTTCTTCTGTCCCCTTTGTCTTCGTGGTTGGTATTGGGGGCGATGATATGGGTGGTTACAGATAGGAAGGGAGGGGCAAGGATTGAAATGTCCGGGGGTGGTCAGTAGTGGCAAGTTGGATTTCCGAGTTGCCGTGAACTGCTGGGTGAGGATAGGTTTTGGGGCCATAGGAGGAGTTGCTTGGAAGGCAGGGTCCTTATTGGCAAAAAGGAATCTGGCCCACTCCCACATCGTCGGTTTTGGAGTCGCCATTTTTGGGGTTGCCAAAAGTGGCGCCTTTTTGATGGGAGTTTTGGGAGACGATATCAGAGGTGGTAGTTCCTCTGTCATGTGAGTGACGATTTTCTCTACCAGGGATAAGTCTGTGTCCATCAACAATTCTTCCTCGATTCTGGCCAAATCTCTTTCGTGTTCTATAAGACATTGTTGTTGCATATTGTTAATACGCATAACACTGTCCTTGGAATGCGAAGGAATTTGAGGGTCAGAATCGGCGGATAATTGTTTCTAATTTGTAGAGGACATATTAGAAAAAAAAAAAAAAAAAAAAAGAATTTTAACACGAGAAAATATATGAATTAGAAGAAAGTAAAGTTCGACAGTCAAGGCGACAGTGGAAAAAGCGAGTGAGGACTTGGTGAGATTTATTTCCGTCCGTTGCATTGAATGGTCATCTTTATTTGAGCAAGTACGTCCATGGAGGGGATAGATATAAAAATTCTCTATTGTTTGCAGCTTTTCCCAAAAAATTTTGTTCATTTTCTGCAAAGTTAGGCATGTTTGAACATTCTGAAGCTATAGGTAATTCGAGATGAATAGAAATTCATCTCCGCTTCTGACATCATCGGTAAGATGAACGTTTTTATTCTTTTTGTTTGTTTAACAACAGATACACGTTGCGATGTTTTGTTGTTATCAAACACACGTGGGTTTGTTGATACCTGTTATTGTTTTATTGTTCACTCACTTTTTCTTATCAAGGGATTCCACAGTTGTCTTTTTAGTGGGTTTTCAATTTTGTATCGTATATTAATTTTTTGAAAGATTTTTATTTTCTTTGTGCTAATTGCTCAGATCTTCGACTTGGATGCTGGTTTTTTGCTTTTTTACTTCCTAAGGGCCTGCCTCTTTTACGGGGGCTTATGGGGTCCATAGGGTCATAGTTTATTGTAATGACATTGTCTGAAAATTTTACTGTCTTTTTCTTCTTTACTAATTTGTTTGTTTGTGAATTTTCTTTTTGTATATTTTGTGTTTCATTGTGAGTTTCAACTAAATTTTCTTGTACTATTTGTGTATTAGTATTTTTGGAGGAAATTGACTGTGTGTTTCCTTTTATTTTCCTAATTATTTTCTTGTCGTCTGTTACCAAATATGCAGGTTTCAATCTATTGATTGATATTGTTTTATTTTCACCTGCTATGAATATCACAAAGTTTTTGTTATCACGTGATATCACTTTATAAGGACCGGTGTAGGGTTTTTCCAGTGAAGATCTTATTTTTTCGTCTCTGACAAATACGTGTGAGGTGGTGGCCAAATGTTTTGAGACATAGATCTTTGGCTGGCCATGGCAAGCTGCCTGTGTTAGAAATTTATTGGCATCAGTTCGTATGTTCTGAACTAAGATTTCAGGGCTAATTTCTGTCAAATTTGTGAAAAAGTCCCCTGGGAGGCGTAGCTCTTTGCCAAATGCTAATTGCGCTGCAGAATGTCCTGTGTCTGATTGGAGAGCTGATGGTAGGCCTAAGAGGATGGTTGGAAGTGCTTCCACCCATCTTTTTGTGTCATGAGCCATTATTGAGGCTTTTAAAGCTCTGTGCCATCTCTCAACTTTTCTGTTTGCTTGAGGATGGTAGGCTGTGGTATGACTGTGTTGAATACCAAGCTTTTTTGATAACTCTTGAAACAGTGAGCTTTCAAATTGGCGACCCTGGTCTGTTATTATGACTTCAGGTATGCCATATCGGGCAATCCAGTTTTCATATAATTTGGCAGCTATTGTTGGTGCTGTCATTTCATATAATGGTATTGCCTTGGGCCAACGAGTTGCTCTGTCAATCATAGTGAGGAGGTATCTGTGTCCTTGTGAAGGGGGCAATAGGCCCACTAAATCAATATGGATTGTTTTGAACCGCTCCGTTTGTTTGAAAGATTTGAGTGGTGATCGAGTATGTCTTCCTACTTTGGACTCTTAGCAATTCAGGCAAGTGCGAGCCCAGTTATTGAGTCGGACTTAAGTCGAGGCCAGACAAATCTTGATGATACTAAATTAGCAGTACATTTGGGGCCAGAGAGCGATAAATTGTGCACGCTGTTGAATGCCAATTTACGATATTTTTTCAGTAAAAATGGCCTATTCTTACCTGTACTGATGTCACATGTTAGTAAGACATCAGTACCAGGAATTTTTCTTTGCCTCAATTTAAAAGATGTGTCTTCATTTGACAATAGCTCTTGCAATTCTGCATCCTTAAGCTGTTCTTTTGCAATCTCAGCATAAGGTAATTGGGCAGGGGCCGAGATAGCTTCGATTCTACTGAGTGCATCAGCTGTAGTGTTAAGTTCTCCACTTATATACTGGATGTCAGTAGTTAGTTGATCTATATAGTCTGTCGTGCTCTTCTTGGTGATGTCGGTTCTGCTTTCTGCGTGAAGGCATGTATTAGGGATTTATGATCTGTATACACAGTGAAACATCTACACTCTAGTTGATGCCTGAAATGCTTCAGCGCAGCAAAGATTGCCAGTATTTCCCTATTGTAAGTATTGTAATTTCTTTCTGTTTTGGATAGCTTTCTGGAGAAGAAAGCGAGTGGAAATTTTTGGTCTTTTTCCTTTTGGTACAGTGTTGCACCAATTGCAAAGTCAGAGGCATCAGATGCGACACATAATGGCAGACTTTTGTCTGGGTGAGCCAGGAGGGCTGCATTGGCCAGCAAATTTTTTATATTTTCAAATGCTTTTTCAGCTTTTTTATTCCATTCGAGTGGAGTTTTATCTCTTTTTTTTGCTGTTTTTATCAAAGCAAACAGCTTACTTTGTTCAGCTGCTGCGTTTTTCATGCAGCGCCTGTAAAAATTTACCATCCCTAAGAAACGTCTGAGTTCAGCTACGTTTGAGGGTTTTGGAAAATTTAATATTGGCTCAACTTTGGTCTTGACAAAAATAGACAAGTACAAACGAACATATATTTGTATTTTGGTTTAACATGCAAGGCACGAATAATTGTCACCAAAGGTGACAACTGTTGTCGATAGGCCGAGCCTATTTCCTCATATGAGTTATGATCTAATCCCCACATGGTTATAATTATTATTTTTTTGATGCAGATAGTTTTATAGGTTGGAGAAGCAAACTTATAAATTAAAAAGTAAAAAAGTCGTTATAAATTGCATAGGTATTCAAGAAGTGGCTAATTTATTTTTCTATCATAATAAACAACCCCAATTCTGACTAATTTTTTTATTTTATTTAATTTACATTATTTCCAGGCTTTTTGAATAAATCCTATAACGAATCTCATTAGCAGCAAAAATCAGGAGAGAGACTGATTGTAACAAGTCTCACGAACATTGATTAGTGTCAAAAAGAATTATGAGTTTTGTAAATTTTTTCACGCCCGTTATAAATTGCAAGGATCGTATTTCTTCGTCGTTAGCCTTTCCCCATTCGAAAAATAACGTACACGTTATGCTTCTGGCTTTTGCTGCTATATTTTCCATTTTGGAAAAGTTTTACACGCCTGATAGCGAGCCAACGTTGGCAATTTTAGACTTCGCAAGTAGATATAAACTTTTTGAAAAACTCTAATTGAGTTCTTCTGAAATTTGATGTTTACGTAGGAAACCCACCGTCGTGAAATCGTTACTTTATTAATTAAATTCAGCGAATTGATAGCGAGATGATGGAATACAGTACTGAAAATTGGTTTTTAAAATAATTTATTTAAAAATATTCGACGGTAACTCCATAAAAGTGAAGTAAGTAGTGTAGGAGTAGGTGATCTTCGTTTGATGTGTTGTTATTAATAATTCTTCAACAGTAATTAGAAATGTCTCGGGGGGTGGCCAATGGAACGTTCGAGAAGTCGAGGGGTTTTATCGTTCGTCAGCCAATTATTTCCGTAATAGAATTATTATGAAAATGTATCCATGATATGATTACAGACCAAAGCTGAATGATAATATCGATGATATTATACAACGAAAATATTTTTTGAAGCTGCCTTGTCTGATTTTTGGTTTATTTCTTCACGGTGCAGTTCACACGTACGCAAGTGCGGCGAAATGTTACTGTATGAAAAAGTGCCGTTTTGCATGGTGATACCCAAAAACAACGAAGTTCACCTCTCCATAATTATTTGATTATTTTCTGAAATTCTGTTCATAAATGAAGTTTTTATAACGCATGCTCAAAAAGACGAATTTTAAATGTATGTAATTTATATCGAATGTAAAAGTACGAATTTTTGGCCTGTGAAGCAGACGATAATGTTATAACCTCTTGCGCAGTATTGAAATGCGCGACGCATAGCTTACAAACGCAAAGGAGTCGTGATAAATAGGTACTTAAAAATACAAACAAGAAAATATTCAAAACTTTATGTTGAAAAGCCGTTAAGGCCTGGTTGTACTTGTATCAACTTAAAGTTGTGGGATAAACGAGGTTTAAATGGTAACACGCATGGTAAAATGAAATTATACTCTATTCAACGAGGGTCTAACTATTTGGTACAACCGGCACTAAGATGATCGCGTATACTATCCGAAGTGTTCTGTGAGTGTAATTCCACAAACCTGAGACATGAATATAACCGAGTACGACTAAGAAAAAACGTTCCCTTAACGTATAATCTCTCTCAAAAATTTATTTTCAAAATTTTAGTAGCCGGAAGAGCTGCGAAGTCTAAAAATTTGGATTTTTCTAATTGGCAAAATTGAGAAATCAAGTCCAGAAGACGGGGAAAGTGTTAAATTTGTTATACGAAACAATCGCAAGACACTGAAGCATGAAAAGTTGCCTTACGCATGAAATACAGGCGCTACCAGGAAATACGCCTTTTCCGTTATTTTAATTTTGAAAATGGGCTATAAATCAAATTAGAAAGAAGTTTTTTCTTATTGTTAGTCGTACACACATGAATTTTAAATTCGGATTTGGGATCCACTCACGGACCATCCTGTATAATTCAATTTAAAAATGAAACTGGACGAAATTCAAACTTTCGGTAATCATTATTGAATATTGGAATAAATTTATTTTAAAATTTTCACGAGGATTCTTCAGAAATATGAATATACGTTGCTCCGCGTTCAAACTTTATTCATTTATTTGGTGGGATACCCGGCTGAATATCATTTGCGATTTTATGAATTTATTTTCATTCATTTTTTTAATTTTAATTTTTCTGTATGAATATGACCTACCAGTTTTGTCATTTTCACTCGTACTTCGTCCCTACGCATACCCGACTCTGATCACATCGTATTCTGAAACTTAAATAAAGAGAATAACGTCGAGAAGCAATAACATGCACATACCATAATTGTAAATGAAAAACAAAAAAAAAATAAATAAATAAAAAAACAACAAGGATACGTGTTAGAAAAGAAAAATAAAAGCAGCAAAAAATAAAAGAAAAAAGAAAAAAGAAGAGAGAATAAAGAAGTGAAAAATGCATGCAAAACGTACACCACAAAACGAGTAAATTTTTTTTCCACCACTCCCCCTTCCCTTACGACCAACTTTAATGTTGTTTCATTTCATTCTATGTCACGAAGAGTGTAAGCTTGTACTTGTTCTTCGTCGACATTCATGTATATTCGTTCTAATATAGTTTTGAATTTTCCGAGGAAGACATTTTCCAATCTGAATTACTTTCTCTTTTCTGTGTCAGTCTATTGTTGAATTCAAAAACAATTGTTTTCGTAGTGAGCGTTTTTCCTCAACGCTTTGCTTCCTTTTAAAAAATTCGTATTCTCTGCGGTAGCTTAATTTTTTTTCTTCTTCTTGGTTCCACGTACTGTGGGGTTAACTTTACGCTACGAAATGAGATTGTCATTTTTTTTTCTTTTTTTCGGAAAAACGGATTTCGAAGTCAACCGCTAAGAATATTGACGTGTAATTTGTTTAGCAAGAGGTGGAAACGAGCATTCACAACCGAAGGAATAAAAGTGTACTACTGTTCTTCAAGTAAAAGCACCCTCGAACATAAAATTTTCAGTTAAAGATTCGAGTGATATAATTTTGTAATGTAAAATAATAATTTGTATTTACGAACGTCAGCATTGGTCAGTATTGATTTGAAAAGCAGCATGCAGAAAATGTTGCTTGTGAAATTAACCTTTTTTTCTCAAAAAGCTGGGTAGAGTCATTTTTGTCTTGAAATAGTGGGCTTCGGCAAAGTGGCCATTTTACCCAGCGGCTAGAAGAGGTGTTAAAGTGGAGAAGGGGGATGGTTGTGATCCGATATCCAATGGTCTACTTGTCTGAATATTTCAATCACGCAGTAAAGGACCATTAAAGCCAAACTGAATATATCGGGTCGAAAAAGTGACGGCGGCCAGTCTCAAACTCATAAAATTCAAATGCAAAGTCGACCACCTAACCACTACGACATACAAACCCCGATTTTCTCCAGTTAGAAAAGATTAATGCACGTTTCCATAATGTAAGTCTGCAGAAATGAGTATAGCATAAAATACGAAGGAATTATTTTTATCAATTACTTAGGTAGTTTAATTTTTTCCTCTCACAAGTAGTAAGAAAAAGAAGTCAAAACATGAAAGATTGAAAATATACTTTTTGTTATACTTGAAATTCCAAAAGCTCTAAAATTCGATTATATAACGCAAAGTCGGTTTTAAGGGGGGGAGGAATTTTTGCTATAATTCCCTATCAGCGCCAAAATCAAAGGTCAATTTAAAACACAATCATTCGATTTTTCAAATTTTACCTCCATGAAATAATTATGTGAAAAACTGTTATATTTTTCTACAAAAATTCAAGAAAATTTCAAAATGTGATTCTATCCCGCACGAGAAGAAATTCTAAAACCGGGTGTGGGGACTCTCCCGTATGAGGTATAGGGGCTCGGACCCCTCGACGACAGTCGCCGCCCCAAAGGGCAGGCAAACAATCTTCCTTGTGACGTTAAACACACAAAATACGTTCAATTGTAATTACCTGTACGTACTTGCAGGTAATGTACGAGTACCAAATCGTAACACAATAAGATGATGTCACAATTTGTACACAAACCGGCCAGCCATCTCTTATCTCGATAGGGGATGATGCGACCTGGCCGTTCTCACCAACGTACGTATTATCTTACGTACGTGTGTTTGTGTGCGTGTAAATAAGCCGTATATAAACCACCAAAACTGGCTCTAAAATCGACAGTGTTCTCCTTGGTTTTGGTTTACCCGTACTTATGTATGAAATGGTTGAACACGCTTAAATTCTGTAGAATTTCCTTCTGGTGAGAATATCTCTCACAACAAGGTATTCCACACCGGGCTTGATATAATAATAATTTATGAGGAAAATATACTCAATATGAATTTAGACAAGATGAAATTTTGGTTATAATTTTTCCTTATTCCCAATGAATTCCAGTGCACGAAGCGGAACATTTTTATGAACTTACTTTTCCAAAGGACTGTTCCAAGTTTAAACGAATGGCAAAAGGCAGTCATGTAAGCGTACTAAATTCTCGAGTTGGAATTTATAAATCTCAAATGTGCATCTTGTTCAACCAGCAGCCTGGAAACCAAAATTGAAAACAGCAAACGCAACTAATAACCATTAGAGATGTGCATTTTAGTTCATTTGTGGAATTTAGTTCAACAGGTCTCGGTCTTTTGAATGAACTAGTTCAGTGAACTAGTTCAAAATGAAGGAAATGAGCTGCATGAATCAAACCTTTGAGTATGTATTATTTCATATGGAGAGCAATTCGTATACATTTTCTATACGTAGTTACTTTCAGACATAGAAAGCGCTTTCATTCCCCTATTTTGTTTTGTTTTTTGTTGATTGATAAGAAATTCCACTCATCCAGTGATTAACAACAATGCTGTGATGTATAAAAGTGAACTAGCTTGTAGGTCTATACAATATAACTTTGATTTGATAATATCTTTAAGTTCAAAATGAACTAGTTCATCCTCATCTTTCGGTCTCGTTCATTTAGGTCTTTCAAAAGATTAGTTCAAATGAATTAGTTCTCGGTCAACCGACACATCTCTAATAACCATAATCAGTAACCTCAACAGCAACCATAACAATGTATCATGTCCAAAATCATTTCCACCAACTGAAGTCATTCAAAATGGCCATCGATTCCCTTTCAATCAACAGAACCACACATCATAGCCAAAAGTGCGCGCGCGCACGCGCGCATACACACGCACACACACCAAACATAATACTTAGCTACAGCTTTAAGCTATCAACCATCTTTATGAATAATATGGCCAACAATTACAGCTACAGATCATATCCACATACCACAGTCACCAACCAAGGTCTTCAGCCATAGTTATTAAAACCATGACTATTGTCCAAAGCAACATTTACTAATGATAGCCACCAACCGCATCCACTGTTTGAAACCACAGTCAACCACTATGGCCACCAATCAGTGCAGCTATACTTACGATACAGGTTTGAGCTGCGCACATCTGAATTAAGATTGTAGTCATCTGTTTCTAAATTATGGACCGTATTTGGAATTGTAACATGCACAAGAACGCAGGCAACTTCATCGTAAGAGAGAGTTCCCTTTTTTGTCAATTTTCACTTCCGACGACCCAGACTACACTAGAATTGCACCGCCACCGAAAAACACACACTATTTACCTATTCAAATCTGGTTATTTTTTTTGGAACTAAGGGATGGCTCAGACCTTCAGGATCCTCCCTTATATACACCCTTGAACAATCATCAATATACTAGGTACTCATAGGTCAAAGTGTAGAGTTGGTCATGGACTAGTGGAACAAAAAGTAGATATGCTTCCGCCTGCGTGGCTCCACACTCCACAGAATGCCTATTGCCACCAAATTAGATCTGATTTTTAGTAAACAAAAAGAGTTTTTCGAAACGCTTTCTTCTTGACTTTTTTACATCTCTGAACAGAATACATATAAAAGAAAAGTAACACTACGCCGAAGTTAATTCGACAAAATTATTTCACTCTTATTTGCTCCCTGATTTCTATTCTCGTGCGCCAACCATCAAGCAACGTAGTATATTTCAGTAAGTGTGGGCAAAGTGAGCGACCCCCGATGAGTTGCAATTTGCAACACGAGCTGCAGTTGAGTGTTGTAAATCACACAAGTCAACGTCGCTCACATGGCGCTCGAGTTGCAGACAGTATTTTTAGCAACGCATATTTGCCATTAGGGAAGGCATCTGGTTGGCTCGGTGGAAGGAGCCAAATATTTTTGTTAACGGAGCAAATGTGGTATTAATTGTTCCTTAATTGTTCCCGCTTTTGACTTTCGCTGCGCCTAAAACATTTTTGCTCCCTGGTTGGAAATTGTAGATTTTGGGCCTTGAAAACAAGTAGATACCTAATTGCGCATTTTGCAACGAAGTTGCGTGAAAATATTTTCTTATTTCCGCCAAGACAACAAATTCTACAGGGTTATCCAACTATGTCAGTAAAAATATAGGACAGGCAAAAGTCAAAGCGCGGCTGCAGCTGCATCTTTCCACTTAGTTTTTAAAACAGCTGCGTAAGACAAGGGACACAGGAAAGGAGTAGATGTTTGTAATGTATTCATTACCTCAAAACAGCGTGACCATACACTAGAACTGCTAGCGGAGGGTATCGGTAACAAAATTATTATCATCACCGTCACTAGGCTAACAAGATGAGTATGTACCTACGACCTACTTAATACTAACCGTGTCATAAACATATTTCATTCGCACTGGCAACAAATGTTCTACGACACCAAACAGTGAACTCAAACCGCGTGACCCAGTTCGAAACTTTGATTTTATTCTTATGATATTTTTTTTAATAATCGAAAATCCCGAACAATCGTGTATCTGATTTCGAAACCCTTGTTCAACTCGACTGTCAGCTCTTCTCCGTTAGTGAATTCGATATCTATCGTAACTTTTAAATAGCTTTTCGTTGGTTCCCCATTAAAAACTGTAAAGACTGTGGAGAAATGTGGTGAATTTGTTTTCGAAGTACCCACACCTGTCTTTTTTCGTGTACGATATCCGAAAACGATCTTGTGGTCCACAAACGTAAGCTCGATTTCGTTTCTCCAACTACAATCCGAAGCTTCAGACGTGTTAAAACCCAAAAATAATCCGAGCTTTGAAAACGTGCAATTTTAACGCAAGCTGTAGACACTTTTTGGCGGCCGAAGAGGAGGAGGGGTGTTGCGAAAGAATCCGTGCGAAATGTCAGAATGTGTTCGTGTTTTAAAACGGAAAAAGATGAGATAATTTAATAGAAGTGTTGTGGTTGGCTTCGAAGTTGGACAAATCGGTATGAAAAAGCAAAAAATCTGTCTCTTTCTCCCTCTTTGCGCTTCGTAAAGTATAAAAATGAAATAAAACCAAAAAAAAAACAAAAAAAAAACAAAAAACAAAAAAACAGAGTTGAGTGATAGAAGTTTTAAATTTAACATGTCGAAAAAAAGAAGTTGAACAAAAAAAAAAAAGTTTGACAAAAAAAAATGTTAGAGTAAGAAGAACAGTGAGGAAAACGCGTCGGTGGAATTATATATAGGTATTGAACAATATGGTGAAAAAGTAAGTACAACGATGCGGTGGAGAATGCAGAGAAAAAATTATTTTTTCGACGATTTGAACACACATAAGAGTCTTTGCGTCGAGTAAAAAGCCACAAACGTAGACACGCGTACATTACTTTCAAGATTGAAAGGGAAAAAAAAAAGGAAGTTTCCTTTTTATTTATACAATAATACGCCACCGTTATTGCATCCATCTTTCTTTCAATTGTACTAACGAGGAAGAAAAAAAGGTGTGAAAATATTTAAAAAAATATTTGAACAGAATTTTTTTTTTTTTTACAATGGAAAGTATAGAGAGAAATTTTTACACCTCACCAATTAAAAGATGAATTCGATGTAAATTTTGGCATATGTTCTTAACGAAAGAAGGGAAATAAATGACTTTTTATTATCAAGTTTGAGAAATAGGTATTTGTAGAGATAAAGTGAGAATAGAGATGAAAAAAAAGGAAAATATAAATTTTTGGTCACCTTTGGTGCGCCTATGATGCAGGTTATAAATGAAAATGGAAGTTGAATGGCGGATTTCTAAAATAAATTCAGTTTTCACTTGGCAGTTGGTTTACTTTTCTAGAAAGTCACCTGCACCAGTACATCTAGGATCATTTTCACCAGATTTTCTTTGTTCTAAAAAAGTGTTAAATTGCACCAGTCATTTCAGAAGCATCGATGATGATTTTATTTCATGGAAATCTTATAATCTGCATTACGTACTGTTAAAATAAAACCTGAAGTTTGTTTATATGAGAGTGCAGCTATCAGGAACTTCTTAACCCTTATTGACCACTTACTCTTTTTTTACATTAACGCCTCATATTATGAAGAATTTATTTATTTTTTGGGTGGAATTTTCAAATTTACGGAGGTGTAAGGTTCGCATAAACAGTTAATAGTCTGGACTGTAATGATAAAAATTATTTCATATTGCCGTCTAATTATTTGTGAGAAACTATAAATAATACGAAGTACTGTAGTTATTATTATTGTTATCTATTTTAATATTTATAAGGTTTTCTTTTACTGTGGCACCGAGTTCGATAGAACGGCTGGACCAATTTTCATGATTGAGATGTCAAAAGAAACGTCTCACCATGTAGATATTCTATCCAAAGAGAAACAGTCCATATCCCTCCTGGTGAAAAGTTGAGGATATTGACTCACCCACCAGCTCTAAAATTTTTTAACATTTTTTCCTCCCATAAACATATTATTTTTCTTTATGATATTAATAAATTCACAAAATTTCATACTTCTGTGTCTCCCCCTTCTTGATATGGTGAGCCAAAAAGTTACAAAAATTGAAGTGTATGTATCCTACCTATAGCTGTATACAAAGCATAGTCAAATATGTGCCATTTTATGTAAAAAAGTTGGTTATTCTCAAGAAAGTGCCACGTGGGTTACCCCAAGTATGGTTTCAACCCCTAGTGGAAGTCCGTAGCTTCTTTGGTTGCAAATTTTTCGATTTTCCTCAAAATATATCTCTCACTTCTTTATTTTTTGTAAACAAAATAAAAAAATATAAGAAAAAAAAAGATATATCTTTGAAGTGTTGACCATTATTTTTTTTTCTTGAAAAATGTTGGTTCAATCTTCAGGATTTTTCACCATTCAAAATACAATATCGTAATTTTATAACCCTTTTTTTAAAGTAAGACCTTTATCCCCATTGAGCACTTGTCACAGATTCATTTTATTTTCTCGATATTAGAGTAGGTACTTAACGACTAAATATTGACTGGTTTTCGATGATAAATGTGTATAGGTATGTTTTATTTATTTTTTATTTATTTATTTTTCTTAAGTAAGTGCAGTACCTATTAAATTTAAATTTTAAGCTTAGCCCTCCTAAAATATTTCAGGGACCTTTATTTTATCCACGATGTAATAAATTCCGATCAATGACTTGTAACTTATATTTGGCATTCTCAGAGAAACTATAATTGTTGGCCTACTCGTAATAATTCGGACTATAATTCAGTACCTATTTGTTAAGATTGGCTGATATTAATAGGCGTGAACTCTCGATTAAAGTCATTACGCTTTTTTTATCCATTGCTACCATTGATGCGTTACCTTACGAAACGCCCAGTATTAATTTTTTGTTCATTATTAATTAAATTTTTCGTTATGTTTTCAATAACTCATAAAGAAACAAAAATTGAAAACTCGACAACACTCACGCTATTAATTTTATTTTTCTATCCAATTTATGAGTATTAAAATTTTGGAGTTCAGTTTGTCTTTAGCTCCTTCGTCGCTTATATTGGACGGGTTTATTCAATAGCATCAAATTGTTTTGCCTAGGTATGAAAGTTAAAATAGAAATTTTTTTACTTTTTGACAACAGTAGGTCGATATATTTGTACTATATTTTTCACTAATACTTTTTTTAGGTCAGCGATGAACAGGAAAGGATGAATTTGTTTGTGCTCATATATACCTACCCACTGTATAACAGGGTTTGTAAGTCACTTAGGTTACCTTTTGCATATTTTGAAAATATGAAACGTTTTAAGTTCTTGTATGTGGTTCCCTGTTTATCGATGCGTAGGCTATGCATATTAACAAAAGTAATTTACAAAACCAACTTCCATCCATCATTTCCTGCCAAACGACTAGATCTCTGTATTGATAAATGTTTACTATTTTGCTTCGTTCATTGCAAGTGCCTACCAAATTTACTTATATTTTTTCGTTCGGTGTTACTTAATCCACCTCAAAAATGGGAAGGAAATGGCAGAGTCAACATTATGAAACTGATATAACTATTTTTTTTCTAGTCATGTTTGAGAAAGTAGTGTTTTGGTAAACCTAATTTTAGAACAATCAAACATATTGACCCCTTAATGGTTTCACTTTGTGCAGGTCAGGTCCGGTTCATAAATGAAATTAAGTGAGCTATAAGCACTGGTGTAGGAATGAAGGGGGTTTGGGGTCAACCTCAACGCTTGAAATTTTTTGACAACATTCCATAATACCAAAAAATAATTGAAAATTATGCTGTTTCTTGAATAAAACAAAAACTTCCTCCCACAAAAAAATAAATAAATAAATGAAAAATAGGCTTTAGTTACGTTACTAGCTAAAACATAATAATAAATGAGTACAAAGTAAATTAATGAGTACAGTTGCTATGAAATATTTCTAAGTATTGAAGTAGACTTAAAAAAGCATTGATAAGTTATACCTACAGCTGGATTTTGAGCAATTAAAAATAGAAATTTTTATTCGTACTTACCTATTACTAACTGTACCCATACGAAAGTCGTGGAAACTTTACCAGAATTTTTTTTCAGATTTCCACACGATTAATACAATTTTGAACATGGTCGGATCATTTTGAATTTCAACTTCCTCGCACAAAGTTTTTTTTGTGTGAAGATGATAATGTTGAAAGCTAAGTTTGGGGATGCACAAACGAAGCAAAACCGATTGGTACCAATTTCAGCCAAATCAAAAAATTTCGATAATTTTCCCACTACAATTTCTAAGATCCACGTGGAGCAGGAGTTCCAGCACAAACGTCTCGAATCGCAATAAATTGTGAGCATAAACATGTACCTATCACAAAAGCAAAAACGAATGGTACCGGTGAAGTAATGAAATTTTCTCCGGGAATACTTTGCTTCTCTAGCTGCTCGCTGTAGACTACCATTTTTTTCTATTTAGCCACTCACATCCAAAGGAACTGAAAACATATGACGAAAATTTGAGCACACACAAACGTACACGAAAAAAACTCAAACAAATGATTAGGGTCCATTTTTGATTTGATGGCGTCATTGACCCACGAATTTAGCTTCATCTAAAACTGGAATATAATTGAGTACCTACCGTCGTTACTGAGTTTTAAAGATCCTTCGAATGAAAATAGGTGAACTGAAATCTCTGTAAGTTACAGCCACGAGAATAAATTGAAGATTTATTACAGCAATACGTGACTATTGCTCTTTGCAGTATTTAATCTCAAACGGAAATTGAGTGCCATTTTATAAGAAGGAAAAAAAAAAAAAAAAAAACTTAAAACCATACCAATAACTATCATACACCCAGTTTTAAAACCGATAAAAAAACTTTCGAGTAAATAAGATGGTTTGGAAGTGGAAGGATGAGAATTTTCGTATTCGTATGACAAGCTTTTACGAAGTACCTATAGTGTACCACGATATGCAATAAAGCGTGAATTTTTATTCTTGGATGAATAGCAGCTTGTGAATATTGCAGGATAGATTTTAACGAAAGGTGTATATGGTGCGCAGTTAACCAACCTCAAATTTTCAACTGCGTAATGTCGGTTTATCGAGTAGCAAAAAGCGAATCTTTTAATAAGGGTTTTACGATATCTTCGCTGTTTTTTACGACGAGTTACTTGATTTAGTCTCACGGGAGCGACCATCGTCGACGAGTAAGAGCAATGAAATTTACTCGACTTTTAATCATCAAATTCTAGCATTAGATACATTAAGAACTTACTCTGGAAAATTGAAAACTTTATAAATAGGTTAACGAATACGCTGTACCGTACGTTTTAAACCGCAATTCATCACTCTTGGGTAGGTACCTACCTACCTATCTAAATAGAACTACATAACTGCCACTTTCTGCTCTCTAATCCAACAATTTTCGTTTTCCACCAAATTTCTTTAGCGGAAAATTGAAATTGACTCATTTTTTTGCATAAAAATTTTCACTTTATAATACTGTCTTCCTTATAGATCTATTGACGATAAAATCAATTGAGTGGAAGCGATAATTTCAATGAGTTTCTTATATATGGATCCTCAAAATCAATGTTGAAGGCATATTTGAATCTTTATTGACTATAATATACTATAAAGTGAGAAATATTTCTTTGTATTAAATTTTATTCTTTCACGATACTAATCAAATTTTTAATTCATAACTGTCCACAATTTTGGCGTTGTTTATTTAAGCTTCAACATTCACCTGTTCCCCGCAGCCCTGAAAAAACAGTATTTTATGTGAATACAAATTTACCTAAATTAATACCTGTTCAACTTTGTTGTTTTTTTTTTTTGCTTTTTTTTCTTGTTAAATCATTTCCTCCCCCCACCAAAAAACAAAAAAAATAATTATAATAAAAATAATAATGTGGGGACATTACTCGAATGAGGTAAAGGTGCTTGGACTCCCGACAACAGTCGCTGCCTAAAGGCTAGCTAATATTTGTCTCTATGATGTAAAACTAATGCACATATTAAGTTCAATCATAATTAACTGTATGTACGTGCAAGTAATGTACAAGTACTGAACCGTGACTAATCAGACAATTACGATGATGTCACAACTCAGTACACGAATCAGTCCTCTATTTTTTATTTCTACAAGAAATGACAAACCAACCCTTATACACGTATGTCCATAATCACTACATATATGTGTACGTGTGCGTGTAAATAAGCTTCTATATAAACCATCCATACTGGCTCTAAAATCGCCAATGTTTGCCCATGTTTTGGCTTACCCGTATGTTTACATATGAAGTGGCAAAAGATGCAAATAATCTGTTGATTACCTTCTTGTGTAAATATTCTTTCATAACAAGATATTCCACAAATAATAATAATAATAAATCCAAAACAAATCTCGAGTCAATTATATCATTGAAAACAATTTTATTCTACAATAACCACCACAAAATAGATGTTTTTATAGACTACCTACATCCAAAGTACGAGTATAGAAGAAAATTTATACACTGTACCAAAAAGTAGTTCACGCATACTCCTTACAGTTTTATTCTCATTTTGCACACTACACATCATCACTTCCAGTTTAGCCTACTTTACTCATAACTTCGAGCTTACATATGTAGACTTTTCTACACAATAATTTTATAGTCCTGAAAAAAAGTGAGCAACTTTTTTACACATTTTCATTTAACTTGGTCAGGTAAATTATAATTTAGACTTTATGGCTTCTAACTATACCCAATTCAACTTAAGAGAGGGTAAAACAAACGTTGTATTAAACATGCTGAAAACATTATTGATTAGATAGCAGCATACTCACACAAGAAATAAGATAAAAAAAGTAGTATCCCAAACCATCATGTTTGTTTAGCGCTGAAGCAAAGATGTTTATGCTATCCTTAACTAGATATCGAACTCAGCGGAAAAAGTGAAGCCAACCGCCGCCATCTTTAAATTTGGCATAAGCGCTATATAAATACTCGTGTGTAATAGGGTTTTCAAGTCAAATTCTATTTTATATGATGTAAATTGCGTTTATTTTGGTTTTAGGCATATTTTATATTTATATATTAAAGATAAACGTAATAAATTAATAATATCACATTTTTATTTTTAAACAAAGAAAATTTTTTTTCTCTATAAATCTACTTCATTACTGTCTGTTTTAATATAAAATCTACCTAAAGCCAAAATAAATGTAATTTACCCAATATAAAATACAATTTGATTTAAAAATCCTTCTTCCACCCATGTAATTATATGTTGCTTATGCCCAATTCAAAGATTTTGTTCGTGTAAAATGACATGAGTTCGATATCTATAAATATATAGTATAAAAATCTCCGACTAGGAATATGGTTTCACACAACATTTTACACTTAATAAACGTGGTTTTTTTTTTTAATTCATTTTTTTAAAACTTATTTCACATTTTTGTTTGTTTCCTTATTCATCCTTGTTTCTTTTCTGGGGGATATTGTAAAAAATAGTGAGTGATACTCACGTCAATTAGGTGATTGGTACTTGTGTAATCCGAAACACTTATAATATCCGATGCAAAAAAAATAGATTTTTTTATAAGTCCAACGTGTGTGTAAAGAGAATTCCTACCGGGAACGGAAAAGTAAAAATTCACATAATGTGCCTCTTAAAACTCATTACCCTTTTACAATACATAGCTGTCTATGTCTGGCATGCGAAATTTCGATTTTACCTACTTTACGCACTTCATTTTACCTACACATCTTTCACTCGTGGATTTTAAACTAATTGTTTCTTCTGTTCGATAGTATTTTTTTGGGTGGATAATATAGAAACTGGTGGATGATACAGTGACAAAGTAGGTAATTGCTACAAATGTGATGACTGCAGCCGAGCCAACATTTTTTTACTTTTTTAACTTTTACGATAGGAATTTATCCAGGAACTTATTGATTTTTATTCAGTGTGGGTAATATTCAAATTCAAAGATCTTATTGAAATTAGCACGTCGTTACCTACTTTTTTTCAAACACAAAACCACTGACTAACTGAAAAAAAAAAAAGTCACGAACACCGAAGCTATATTTTCATCGATAAGATTGTCTTTGAGAAGATTCGAATATCGATTTTATTGTTGGTGACGAACAAATTGCGAAAAAACCGAATTTTTGCTCTCATATTGAGTAGGTAGTAAAAAATTTAGTATTGCTTTTTTTGAAATAGACGTACTAACTTCAGTTTCCTGAGACATCAAAGAAAACGTTCCACCAAAATTTGATTACTGAATAATTTATCCTAACTGACACACGATGTTGATGTGCTTAATATTACTCCACTATATGAGTATAAATTCGGAAATTTTAAATAAAAGATTTGAAACCAAAGAAAGCCAGCAAAAATTGGAAACCATCGGCTCTGTAGATTCCAACAAAACTGAAGAAGAAAAAATTTCTGGATAAAAGTTTTGGTTTACAGTTTCAAAAAAACTATAAGGAGAGAAATAAGGTTGAAGTTTTCACGAAAGGTAGTCCTTATAATATAGGAATAGGTCTGATTGGAGTTTGTTGCCTATTGGTTCAGTAGTTTCCAAGAAGAATATAAAACAACAAAAATTAAAAATTTCTGGGAAAAATAAAGTCATCTGTGTTGCTTGAAGTATCTTTCTCGTATTAACGGCGAAAGGGGTAACAAGCGTCTATTCTGATTTGCATTAATTTAGGTTTTAGGTTGATTTTTTTTTGATTTTTTTTTTTTTGTGAATTATAGATGAAAACTGGCAAACTCAGTTTTCTAGCGAAGTATTGCAATCTTAGAGTTTTTTTCTCATTACTTATAATGTGCTCCAAGGACGCACACATTTTGTAGATATTTTTCCCACGAATAGCACTAGGATGCGAAAATTTCTTAATCTATATAAGCGTGTTTCGATCAGTTTTTTTTTGACATTCCTCGTGAATGTCTCTCTATAGACCTAAACTATCTAAATCGTCAATTTTACCTTATATTTTACCTAAATTACGCGCTCCCCTGACGGCTATTTTCAAAATCCGCCGGTGTTCGTCTCATATTTTTAATAAAAACCTATAATTTTATTTTATCAGCCTCGAAGGAGTCGTTAGTGTGGGCGTCGACGCAAACGTAGCCTACCATCCCTGGCGTTTGCTTCAACGAGGATAATTGAATTATAAAAGTGTGGTAATCTTATGGCAGCAGAATTGACCTGAAGTGGATTTTTCTCGAGCCAAGAAAAACAAGGGATACACTCTTGTTATTTAGACCGGGTCGTTGTCAGTTTTTCCGATGCTGTAAAATAGCCTGGGTAAGTTTCAGAAAGGGCAGGGAGGTGGAGGGTTATAAGTGAAAGGATAAAAAAAGATGGGACGCATGTGACTCGATATTTGGAAAGGGATCAAGAGACACACAACCATAGCTAGATGGACGCGATTAAGTTCAAATAAACACAAGTCACCTTGTAAGTTATACAAATACTATTTCACGTTGTTCAGCTTCATTGGCGAAGGTTTTTGGTGTTTTTCTTCGTGTATTTTTTTCTCCTTTTTCAGCTTGAAAGCTCGGATATAGGCTTGCCCAAAGTTTAAAGAATGTGCAGCAGCTAACGAAAGTATAAAGTTAAAA